>SCLH01001161.1:20685-90948 GCA_004367855.1 Oikopleura vanhoeffeni | reverse complement strand
AAATAAATTATCAAGTTGTTTAAAAGTTTCTGTGGTGTTATCCGTATTTGACCCAACCGCTAAGTTTTTTCCCAAACATAGTAAATCAAACATAGTAAATCAATTATAAATATTGCTCAAGATTGACTTTTGTGAAAAAACCCATGAGTTTATTGTTACAATAGAAATGAAGGGTTTTTGTTGTGTGAGGTTATAATGCGCGTCATTAATTTGATCTTTGGCACCTGATGAACTTTCAGCCCACACAAGAGCTGATGCGATATATCAAAACCCCAATTATTTTTGTATTAATTTTCTGATACTTAGGTTCAGAATATTATTTTCCCAACCGACGAGGCTATTTTTATCAAACAGTTAATTTTATTTTTTTCCTGGTTGGATATGCTATGCAGAATCTTTAGCTGATATTATTTTTCGTCCATTATTTGTTCTGAATTTCAGAGTATGGACCATACCGTATCGTGATTCCTAATTTGACATATTCTTTATAAAAAAGAGCCAAACAGGGCCTTTAGAAAACTAATAGGAGTAGCCAATTTGTGGAACTAGCCTTGAACTCGCGACCAAAAATGATTAATTTTATTTTGTTTATATACCTTCTTCATTCATCGTAAAATCTATCTCCCAGGTTGAATTTGAAAATTTGCTCAATTTTTGCAAACGCTAGTGCAAAACAAACAGAAAATTTCGAGGATCAGGTTGTTCAAATTTCGCCCTCAAACACAAAATATGAATTTTTTGAGGTCACGTGAGAAAATTTCCGAAAAAAATGTGCTTTGATTTATCGAAAGTAAACTCAGGAGCAAGAAAATCAAAATTCCTACTTGTAGAATTTTTATCTCAAACATTCAAAGAAATAGAAAAAAATATGAAAAAGAATAGAAAAAACAATATTGCTTGTTTATTCACTCAACCCCGGAAAAGTACCCTTATCCGAAAGTTTTTTTGGCCGAGCTGAGTGTTCTGTAAAAGGAACAGTCAGTAAACCAAGAATTGTGGTTGAAGCTGAATTTGCCGAATAAATTTGATAGATCAAGAATAGATCTACTAAATTGCTCAGAGTCTGAGCCTCAGACGACATGGAACCGTTTAATTTATTTATTATAATTGTACGAAAGTCCAAAGCTACGACCGGGACCCCCTTAACCTCCATATACGTAGTTTGTCTTTGAAGTGAAAGTTTCTCTTGCTAGAAACTATTTATTATATATTATGATAACATTAGTATTACCATTGTTTATAGATAAAACATTGCTCAATGACGAGCAGTTAAAGCCTTAACATGTTTGAAGGATTGCATAGGGTGTTACAGGAAATGACTCATTTCAAGTGAGCCATTTGAGTTATGTGATAGATATGGATAGAAGGAAGAGTAAATATTGTGAAAAAAATTTTAGAGACGAAAAATTTTTCTTTCAAATTTTCGAAAAATGCAAGGTTTCTCATTGGAGATCGTACTAAGGAAATATAGAATCTGACCGATAACTTATGCCAGATTTTTGTGTTTTTTTATTCATAGTTATATTGCGTGAAAGATTCAGGGGAACAACGTAAATATTATGAGAGAATTTCCCTTGAAAGATTTTTAATGAACTTTTTCAACTTTTTTACCCACTTACGCAAAATCGTGTTTTTAAAGATTAAAAAGTGTTTCTTCGGATTGAAATATTTAGTTTTGGAATTTGGTATGAGGAAATAAAATGATCCCCATCCCATGATTGGTCCCGATAACTGGTCGTTTAAATATTTCACAGTGGTCGGCAAGTACTTGTTACACTCTAGGATCGCAGAAAGCCTATAATACTAATTAACACAAAAAAAAATTGTATAATGTTTGAAATAAGTGACATGAAATTATTTGTAACAAAAGACTGTACATTTTTCAGTATATCTCTTAAAACTCTTGTTGGACTTTGCTAGTTTGGTCTAGTACATTATACTATTAAAGTACTACTTATGAACTAGACCCAACTTGCAAAGTCCAACTAAGTATTCAAGAGATATCCTTAAAAGCTCGTAATTTAATTTGAAAAATAATAAAACCAAGTAGTTTAGCATGGTCATAGACGCTAGTTGGCAAAGTCGATAAAGTAATTTTATTTCAAGCATTTGACCACCAAATCAAAAATTAAATAAGAAAAAATGTCAGGTGTATCTGGAACAACATATTTATTACTTCAATCAACATTAATTTTCTTTTATTTTATTCAAAAGCAACGTTTCAATATATTATTTTCTCAATCATATCACTTTGTGTTTATTGAAATATATTTAGTAAGCTTCGGTGTGAAATTGATGTGAGCAAACTTTTAAGGTCTGCTGCTAAAAAAGAAAAAAAAAATTTATTGAAACTGTACTTATTAATTGAATTTATAAATTGTACTTATACATTGAACTTATTAAATGTACCTATTATGTTCTGTTATAGTTTTATTCGATTGTTCATTTGCGTGTTTTGTTAAAGTTTTTCTGGTGAAGGCATTAAAATGAAATATCAAATAAAACGGTATATTCTCTTAGAACATTATTATCTAACAATAAAAATCTTAGCAAAAAAAGCTGTATAAAAATATAAAGCTTGTGAGGGGCTCATGGCGTCTGAGGGTCAATACCCTTGTTCATCAAGTACCGTAGTATGAATAAATTTCATAGTAAAACTCGACCAAAATAACGGCAGAATTTCGCAAAAGAATATATTTTAATTCTTTCAACCTTTTGAGTAAAATGTAAAATATCAAAAAAATTTACAATATATTAAATCGGGATCTCAACCCCAGTGCGCCACTGTTCGTAAATTATTGCGGCTTAATTCGATTTCAGAACGATTTTCACTATGCGTTTATCTGTGAGTTCCGAGTTAAGTGAAAATGACAAAAATTTTAATATCGAGAAACTTTAAGAAGAAAGGTTGAAAAAAGGTAAACGTTGGAAAGGGTGATTGCAGAAGAGGAGGCGCAGAACTAAATTTGTGTTATTACTGACGCGGAGAAATAAATTCAGATTTAAAATATTTATAGAAAATATGAAACCCATATAAAAATTCAATGATAAGGAATAAAATCAAGAGAAAGAATTTAAGAGAAATTTTCGAAGACTCTTAGTAGTTGAAATTTTTGGTATGGGGATAGAATTCTCTCACAAAATAAGTGATTGATAGAGAAAGCGAAAAATTATGTTTTATAATCAACATTTATACTATGATCAAAAAAATAATATAAAAAAGGTTACAGTTTATATCATATATGGAATAAGCGGATCTGCAGGTTCTCCGTAACACGTTCGCGTTTGACCATGAGGATGCTGGAAAGCGTGGTGTCACACCACTGATGCACCATGGTGTGTACCAATGAGGTCTTTCGAAATGAAAGTCAAACGGGAACGCGCAACAAAGGACCTGGAGAGACTTTCTTCAAAATACTATTTTTAAGTAATGAAAACAATATTTGGAATTTAAAATTGAAAAATATTTGATTAAGAAATATAATTTAGTCTACATATTAATAGTACGGTAATATGTATTAAATATGATAACAAATTTTGATGATGGCGTAAAAATATTGGCCAATTTTTCAATGCTTGTTTTCATAAACAGTGCGTGTGCAGAAAGAAGCAGTACAAGAAAAATGAACATTTTGTTACTGTTGCGTTTTCAAATCATACTTGTATTTTTGACGATTTGAAATAAGAAATTTNAAAAAAAAAATCCTGGGTCTTAAAATGACCAGAAAAAAATTCTCTACAAGATAGGTTAAAAACATCAATACCCATTTTTGAGTTTTGAAATTTCTTATTTCAAATCGTCTTTGTCTTGTATCAGATTACAGTATGTTAAAAAATAGTTTGAGACCAACAAGGGAAATTTCTCTGGATCAAGACCTATAATTGGCAGGAGAATTACTTACAGTTCAGAAGAAATTGGAGCTTTTGGTCTCGATCAATTTTTTTACATACTGTATGTAATTTTATAGAAGATGAAATATATTTTTCACTGAAAATTTTGTGGAGTTTTTAGACCTTAGCACTTTCAATTAAAAAATTGTTCAAAATGACCACTACGATTTTTTCGTTAAATGCAAATCACGCGCAATTTTTCTGTTACATGTGCAAAACACAAATTATATAAATAAAATGCCCTTCAGCGATCATAATCGATATAATATGATAAATCGAACCGGTGTCCTTACTCAAATTATGTTGAGTTTATTTTGGTTGGAAATGAATCCAAAATGTGATGTTCCGTGCGTAATATTATTAGTAACATCATTTATAGGTTGAATAAATTCATTTAATCCTAAAGAGGTTGACCGCATACCAAGGCTGTTGCATGCAAATGTTTATTATCCCTTAATCATGAGAATTACTTCGTTTCACGAAAATATTATTTTGAACAGCGAAAGAATTTATTTGGCTGAATTACTTGTAACAAAAATAGATGACGAGATAAAAATTAAAAAATATGATTCCTGAAATATTCAGCCCCAAGTTAACCCTTAACCATTACACACCAATAATTTTCTATCCCATTACACACTTATTGTAGTAAATTGTACAAGCCCCTTTCAAAAAATCATAAAATTACTATCACACATCCGATCTCAAAGTTACGACTTATTAAGCAAGTTCAAAAAAATATCTTTAAACTTATTTTTTTAAAATAGTATTTTTTCAATTTCAAAGGGCTCGAAAGCGACACTCCTTCAGCGATAAAAGCCACATTTTGATATTTCTGTCTATATATAAAAACTCAGATTTTCAAAAAATTTCACGTTTTTTCTCTAAGTTTTCTTTCGCTCCAAAAGATAAAATAAATTGTTTCAAGATTAAATCTCTGAATGGACAGTTTTGATTATGTATATTTATTAAACTAAACTGTATTTGAGGCGCTAACAGAACAAAAAGGCGCAATAATTTGGTTCGAATCTTTTTTTTACACTTGTTTTTTAAATGCAAGATGGTGGGAATCTAAATATAGAAAGAATAAATTCACCCTCCTGACAGGTGATAGAGGTGCATTCGGAAGGGCGTTTGGTCAAGCTGGGTGGATCTGGGTTAAAGCATCCGTATTCACGCTGACACCGAAAATCAGGACCCAGCCGATGGTGTGTTTCATTTCAAAACGGCTCGAAAGAAAAAATATCAAAAAAATTTACTAATCAGAGGTAACAACTGCGATGATTAACTTCAAGAGAGATTCAATTTATTAATAGAGAATATTATCGGTAAGTTAGCGTATTTATGCTATATCGAGTTTCGATCAATCATACAGTAAATTCATATTTTTTTTGTTTTGTATCTTGAAACTTCGTTTTTTTAAATTTCGCAATGCCAAACTTGAAATCCCATTTGTTGAAAAGTAGTGAGGCTTCAGATTTAAATTTAAAAAAGTCAGTTTTGTTCCTCGAAAAATTCTGCATCAGTGAGTGGAGCTTAAACATTATAATAATTTCGTCTTTATGTCATCGTCAGTTTTGTGGAGACAAAAGCTGTTCACAAAAAAAACGTCTTTATTTTGTAGAAAACCGGGCTTTTCCTTTTTTCATTGGAATAAAATAATGCCATGACATTTCAATTAACATTTAATCTTAATCTCAAAAATTTATATCGTCTTTGATGTTTTCGATCGAAAATATTGTCATACTAGACTTCTACAGCTATTGTATTTGAAGCGGAGTTCAACTTTTAGAGCGAGAGCTCAAAATTTATTTTGTTTTGTTGTCGTCCGCTCTCAGTCAAAATCGGGCGACGCAATCTAGTTTTAAAGTTCGATATTTGAAAAATTCAGACAATTTTTGTAATCATTGTGAGCTATAAAAAAATATCAGCCGGTTTAAATTTCTAATTCGAATTCTTGGATTAACAAATGCACTTTTGTACAATATTGTACGATTCGTGTGTAATGGTTATTACTTTTTTCATTTTATGCATTGACATTTAATTTCAGACATTAACAAATATGTAAGTAGTTTTTTTGCGAAATTTGAAATCTCGCACACACTATTAACGTTAACATTGGTTTAAACATTTGTTTAAATATTGGTTTGTAGCATTCCGAATGCTAGTAAATGGGCTATATCGAAGATTATACTTATACTACGTGACTCGTAGAACCAGAGTATCAAATGAAACGCGTTCCGTTTATTTTTTGCCTTCCGTTCCGCGACTTTTTGTTCCGCGTTCCGTTCCGTGGCCTTGCGTTCCGAACGTTCCGTTTTAGTTAAATTATTTATTAGCTATTTCATCAATATATTTTTTATAAGTCAAAAATATAGAATATTAACTAATAGGCTGGAGCTTTATTTCTATCTTATAATATTTTAAATATATTTTTGGCCCGCCGGATATCCGGTATACTGCTAAAACCGATCAAATCACAAATTGTCGGTATCTCTGTCTCTGGTTATGAAAATTTATTATTTACTTTTTATTACTTAGAATCCTTAAAATACGGTCTCGACCACCAGCTCGAATTTATTTAATTTTATTTAATACGATTTTTACGTCAAAATCAAAAATTTAAATTTTTGAAATATGACGGAAAAAACCGAAATTTTACCACATCGAAAGGAATATTTTTTTTATGAGTTTAATTTATTTAATTTGACGTGGTGGATGGGTTGGCTTACCAATTTGCCAAGTTTAAGTGTGATAACATTCCTTTAATTCGGGATAAAAGAGGGCTTTGAAGGATTTCTGCCGAACCGTTGTTTCCTTCAAAAAGTATTATTCAGAGTATTAACAAGAGCGAAGAAACAAAACGAAGACATATTAAAATATAGTGAAAGTAACTTTGCCCAATATTTTCAGCCAAGAATTCTAAAAAAAAAATTTGAACAATTTTGAACAAGAAATGAGGAAAATTTTCGAAAGATTTCCTAATAGTTTCGACCGAAAATCTCAAAAAAATGTAATATGATTTTTTAAAAAGCATATGAAAAATATGTCGTCATTTACGCGAAAAGTGAAAGTGGCCATTTTGAAGAGTTTTTATTCGTTGATTTTAACAAATACTGTTAAAAATTGAAACAAAAAATAAGGCATTTTTTAAAAATTTCGGAACTTTTTTTCAAAATTTCTCATAATTAATCGAATTTGAAAAAGTTTAATTCCAACTCAAAATTTTCTAAAAGCATAACTCAAAAATTCTGTAGTTACAAAAGTTGCCTGGAGTATAAAACATAACTTTGGTGGTATATTGAGAAGAATAAATAAACCCTGTAAAGAGTTTTTATCAAAAGCCCATATCCGTATCTGTCAAAATGCACCGAGGCCCTAAATGTAAGCGTAAAAATAAATTATCTAAGTTTGATAGTCTAGAATTTTGGAAATCGCCTAGTTAAGTGATCGTCTCCCAATTCGAAATCTCAATATTTTTGACCGAAAATGCCACTTTATATAAATTAAATTTTATTTTTGCGTAGTCGTCAATTTGATATCAAAAAAAACAAAAAATCGTTTTTCGGAGTTGTCGTTATAACAAACATTTTGATCGTCAGAATCTCTAGTTAAGGTTGAGTATGGAGACAATTGAAAAAACATATTTGTTTTTGCTATATTAAAATAGTATTTTTACAACGCTTCGAATTGACTATTCATCTTCAGGTAATAAGTGAAAACAGAAAAAACCGTGCTTAGATTTAGTTTTCATGTTAAATAATTGTGAATATCAAATTTTCACACTTGGCTACAATGATAATTCACTAAATATAGCTATTACGGTTATTTAAATAGAAAATAATATGGTCAATGACTATCAGTCATCTGTTTTTTATCATATAAAAACATTTTGACGATTTTTGGAGATTCAGGCATCTGATTGATTCCAAATAAATATCTTTAAAATGCATAAATTCATGATCTGAAGGGTATGGTTCCCCTTGTCAAGCAGGATACCGAGTAAAAAATATGAATGGAAATCGATTTATGAAGTTATTTGGTAATTAATTGTAGTCAATTATCTTAAAAATTTGAAAACTTTGCGATTTTTATGTTATTTAACTATTCAAGCACTTTTTCAAAGCACTTTTTTTGAAGTGTATTTTGAATAAGTCGGAAAAATTATTTTTAGTCAGCTATTGCCGAAATACGGTTATTAAGCAGAAAATTGTCCAAATTTGGGAGCTTAAAAATCAAAAATATATCTCAGAACCGTTTTTTTCAGTTTATTTTATTTGTAGTGAGTGCGCCTCCGCGGAAGCTATTTTTTAAGTTAAGATTACACAGCCCCGAAAAACGTTTTTTGGAATATTTTGCAAAAAACGGTTATTTTGTAAAGAAATGGCATTTTCTTAGATTTTAAGGGTTCATATCTTCAAAAATAATTGACCAAACCAAATATAAATTTTCACGTTGGAACGAGAAAATTTGTGAAAATACGCTGATACCATTACTTTTTCATCAAGCGACTGACAGTCGCTTTAGCCTATCAGAAGCCGCCATTTTTTCAAAAATTAGGTAATTTCCGAACTTTTTTTTTGAACTTTGAAATAACTCTTAAAAAAAAATGTTATTTTCCGGTTTTTCATAACTGTCGTAGATATCCAATGCTGAAAAACCGATAACTACCATGTCGTGCCTGAAAAATGTAAAAATCACGAGGAAAATGAATATTAAAAATATTCAGCTGAGTAACAATTAACCCGATTCATGATCTCACTTTTAACATAAACTAGCTAAAGCGTTGGTGCGAGATTTTGATAAAGTTCCGGCCCGGACCACTTTTTAAATAGGGTGCTGGCAGCGCCGCGCTGCCCATAGACACGTTATTTGTCGCAAACAAAATTAGCAGAAATTGTGCACGTTCTTTGATCAAGAAAAAGTAATCAAAATTATACTCATAATAAGAAAAAATTAAACTACCATGTATAATATGTCTCTCGAAAATAGATTTAGAGAAAATTTATTCAGAGTTATTAAACCTGCCACAAAACTAAAATTCATAGATTATACTGTATAATTTATACTTAAATTTAAGGCACGCAAGTTTCGTGAAGAAACTAAACTGTTTTATTGAAAGTTATGATATGATTTCGCTAGACGATTTCTTTTCGAGATGACTGGTAGATTAAAGTTGAGTAAACGAACAAAGTTTTGGGACAGTCAAAATCCCTCTTTATCCCTGAGATCTCTACATTTTGCCGAGAATTACCTTATAAATTACATAATTCTGTTTTTTTGGTCAATATTCTCAACCAGAAGCCTTTCTTTAGTTTTTCAATTTGGCCAAATTTTATTCAAATTTATGTTCTTCTAGCAAAAATACTATTATTCAGTCCTTTAGAAATCTTAAATCAAGTGTGTCGGTTAGCGGTTCGCATTAATATCGAGTGAAACTAAAATAAATTAATTTTTAATTCAAAAGTTTTGATTTTATAAAGTGGTTATCCAGTCAAAAAGTTTTAACAATTTGTCTCTATGGAGTTTTCACTGCAACGTTTTATACGTTTATTGTTGGAACTATTGGAGCTGGAACAGTTCGTATAAAATTTGAGCCCTCCATTCAACCAAAAATGTATTTACTAAACGTGCTATAAAATAACAAATATCTCCTGAAAAGGCCGGGAATAGGGAAATTTTCTTTCATTTTAAGAGTTTACTAATAAATTGTTTATAACACTTCAAAAGATTGTGATAAAATGAACATTATCGACGAAAATGGAAAAATTCAAACACAGCTGGACCATCATTTTGATGGAAAACATCCATGGCATCTTGAAGAATATCCTGATATACCAAATGTTAATATAATGTGAGTGGTATTGTTAAAATCGTAAATTTACTTTGCTACAAACCTAATTTACAAACCTTATTCGCGTGACTATTTTACCGTAGGTTATTCCAAAGGTGGTGCAATAAAACTCGGCAAATAGTAGTCAAGATAACTTACGGTACAAATAAATTACTTTATTTCTTATGTTTATCATCGTTAATCAAATTATTTTTTACTCAATTTTGTAAATTTTTATGTAAATTTTAGGTCGGATTTCAATTTTGTAATTCCTAAAAATTTCCAATTAGAAATATTTTGAAAATTTTCGAATTTTCGTCCGAAATTTATATATATAGAATGAAAAGAAATTTGTTTCAGAGAAATCTGTTAATCAAAAATTAAGAATAACAACTTTTTACAAAGGTGTCCTAATATTTTTTACCATTCTATGATAGATTATAAGAATTTTTTTCAATCTTTCCGACTTGTTTGGAAATATTTTGAAAATTTCTCGCATATCAAGTCCAGAAATTGTATTGACTGAACTTGAGAATTTAAAAATCCGTGCAGAAATAGTGTGGGCTTAATAATATTACATTATAAAAGCCCTCATTATTAAATTAATGAAATCGATCGAGTGCGCCTAGCCTTAATTTCAGAAAATGGGACATGATAAATAGTAGTCTCGCAGACACACTAGAATTCAAACGATTCCAAGAACGAAAAAGGGTGCTGAATCGAGCTTGTTCGATGACTCGCCAACTGATTTTCTCGCGAAAATTAAATTTCGACCAACTTCTGAATTTACAGCAAAACGTACTAACGAATGGTACGGTAGATAAAGAACCTTGCACGCCAGTTATTCCGATCAAATCAGCAAAAAATGAACATTTTTACAATGATGAGTAAGTTGGTCATTAATTCGAAAAACGTACCAAGAAAATTTTTGCGAGAATTTAAAGTGGCTGTTTTAGCAAATTTGACAGATTTTGAGCATAAAATTATAATATAAAGTACCCCGGATACTGCAAAATCAAATTTTCTGACTAGTTTTTATTTTAATTTTGTGTCGAAATTGTGTGTCAAAATNATATATTTCGCATTTTTTACTTTTTTTAAGGGGGTAGGCCTCGTAAAAAAAATTTTATTTGCGGTTTTTTAGGCCAAATATTTGAAATACGAGTCGTTCAAATTATTCGACACGTTGTATAACGGAATAGTATGAGAAGGATGACAATTATACAGTTAATACATATCCCTGATTGGCAACCGACAAAAACCGAAATTCACTAGCAAATGTGATTTTTATTATAAAGTCTACTTTTCTGTGTCTTTTCAAGAAAATTTCCAAAAAAAAATTTAATCAAATTGTGAAATTTTCTTGGTTGAGCCTAAAATGACAAGCACTACTTAATTTCAATTTTTGGGACAATAATAAGACACGTTTACTATCTTTTTGTATTTCAGAATATTAATCAACGGTACTCAGATGTTAACTATTTGAGGTAAACCATTTTTGGTGCAAGTTAATAAGTAAGTCCGAAAAAATTATGTCTCAATTTCAAAACCGAAACAAAATTACTAACTTAATGTCGCTCTTTAGATGGTTTCCATCCGAGTACCGTAGGGAAATTTTCTACAATATTAATTGATAGTCAGTGATTTAACTAGCTTACTTAAAAAAGAAGCTTTGAACTTTTGATCGAATTTTATTTCAACGTTTAACCTCTGTGAAAATATGTCTGAAATTTGGAAGTTCTGGTTAGGAACAATTCCTGGAGTGATTTTGAGAAAAAATGCCTCAAAATATTTCTCTGGACCTCCTGATAGTTTAAGCCTCAGAAGCAATAAAAAAAATTCCGTCGAGGCACAATAGCCTTTCAGGAGGCTATTCTATTCAAATAAGGAACAGATTGTGTAGTTTCCATTTTGTTAATAAAAAATACATAACTTTTTCTATTATATTTACTTAAATGAAATTCTTCTGATCTCCCGCTTCTTTGATACCCCCTTAATGAGCTAAATGTGCCACCGGGCGAAATTATCGCTTGTCCTTAGGTGTAGTAGCGGTGTACGGTAGCAGGTGTGGTAAGCGGCGGTTGAAATGACAAATGCTGGCGTTTTGGGACGACCCGATTCTTTGAGCGTTGTAAACAGAAAACTCTTATTAGATCAACCTCTAATTTTTCTTTTTGATCAAGTTGAAGAGATAAATTAAAAAAAAAAATTTATATTCTAGAAATTTTATGTTTAATTCCCGAAAAAACGGTTGAAAAGCAAGGCTAATTAAACCACGTGATACAACCTCATGATAGGCTCAATGAACTGTATGTTGATCTCAATAACTGCGCAGTGCTCTGTTTTACTCAAAACTTTTGTTTGATTGACTATATCTGTTGGGATTCGAAAAATATTTTGAAATAAGTTCAAAATATTCATGAAAAAATTACGTTTTTTAGGAAAAAATTGTTAGTTTTCTCGATTTAATGACATTATTTGATAATTATTACAATATTAAGGCAAATATGGTTCAAAAATACCACACTGGCATGATTTTCACAAATTAAATAATTTTTCAAAACATATCATTTTATCCATACTTATATCAAAATAAGATATTTTGAAATATCATTCCGAACAAAATATTTTTGCTTCAGATATGTTCAGAAGGCTGATTTTTCTTGCAAATTATACTCAAAACACTTTTATAAAAACTGGTTAACTTTAAATTTTTATTTCAAATTTAAGTGAAAAAATATTTTTTCGGAAGTAAAACTTAAGCGAAAAATCCCCTTTCAATCAACTCGTCATAAAATTTGAACCTAGTATCCGAAAAATTTTAGGAAATATTTTTAGATGAACATGATTAAATTTCTAAATGTAATAGAAGGGAAAGTTTCTGCTATCAATTTTTCCATCATTTTTGGCTGATTTAAAATGGCTTTAGCTGGCTATTTGTTATTTTTATCCATCATAGGAATTTTAATGTTTACGATTCACCCTCAAAAAAAGCACCGTGCGGCTATATGCCTCGCAGGGTTAAGATCTTAAAGATTATCTGCTAAAAATTTCGAAAAAAAGGACAAAATTTATTCAATTTTCGGTTAATATTATAACCGATTTTCAAATTCACGATTATTGAATATATGGGAAATATCTAGAATTTTAATTTTCGAAAATCTTTTTGTTCAAAGAAATCATCGAATGTCATTTGGAAAAACTTTAGCGTCAGGCGAGAACTTTTTTATGGATAAAACTCTTTTAACATCTACTGGTCATTTTTGAGCTTATTGATTTGAAATTCAAGAAGAAACACAATATAATTTTTACTAAATATGTGATGTGACAACTTAATTAAGCGCCGTTGTTACACAAAACCTGCAGTTCAAAAAGTTAAACCATCAACAAGGTCCACTAACCTAGGTTTTAGTGATTTCAAAACCCATTTTGATCGAAAGACCAAAGGTGATTTGTTATGTTGCACGATGCTGTTTTTATTTAATTTATAACTCATGTCATATCCCCTATTCACACTTTTGTGAATTCCCGCCCTACTACTTAAAAACTCACTACGTTTCCTAATCAGGGCCGGGATATTCACAAAAGTGTGAATAGGGGATATGAGTCATATGATATTACTGTGAGCAAACTATCCAATAGAATTTTAGAGAAAATTGACCCCGGAAAATAGGGTCAAATTACGATTTTGGCGTTCGAGAGCATTCTGAGGAAAAAATGTGAAATAATTATTATTAAATTATTCTGAACTACCTTGGAAATTAATCGTTAAAAACAATCAAGAATTGTCTTTAATTTGAAAACGTGCTAAATTATGGTACAATAATAATTAGTTTTCTCGCAAACTACCTGTGAAAATCTTTGAGCATTTTCACCCTGATTAACCCCTTCATGATAAAATTTTTGTATTAACCGTGCAGTTGATGTAAAGCGTATTGACGTACCCTGTTTTTATTTTTTTTCGACTTTTGAATGCTGATTATAGCTATTTTTATTATGATTTACATCAACTGCAAGGATGATAAGATTTGATGATAAGATTTCTTGATTCAGATATAAATTTTCGATGTGTCTTCCACCAAAAACTGGATGTACAAACTGGCAGCGTGGAATGGTTGCGTTACTGAAACTAGGTGAAAAAAGCCCCGAAGAATTAACTGATTACGAAGTTTTTTATGATCTTGACCGATTTAACTCAACTGACATGAGAAAAGAACGCGAAACTCGAAGTTCAAGTGATGGGTATTTGACAATGATTAATACAAGACATCCTTTGGCCAGGTTGTTATCGGCATGGCATGATAAATTTAGAAAAGGACACCCCTGGATGAAATTTATTGAAAAGAAATATGGACATATTTTGATGAAACTTGAACGAAGAGATATGACACTGGTTGATAAAATTTTTATTTAAACTTATGAAACATAGCGCAAATTCTGAAATAAAACTTTTTTGACGGTTAAAATTAATAAATTTGAAATTGTGGTGGATAATTTTTTTAACGACAAAATTTTGCTGATTCTCAATGATTTTTCACATTAAGGCATAGGGTGCCTTAGATGGTACAAACTCCCTCACTGGTGAAATTGAGGATTGTTTTAAATGTGTGATGCAATTTTCAGCTGAAACATTATGATTGTCAGATTTTTTTTAGTGAAAAGGATCTGTCAAAAATTAATTTTTAAAATTTTATTTTCGACCAACATTATAATATAACAGAGTTTTATCTCCTGATATACTGTATGTATTTTTTTTCTAAATGTAAGGTTTTTTACCAAAACAATTTCATCCCCATTTTGAGGGCAAATTACATAGCAAAAACTATTTCTTTTATATTTTATCTAGTAAGTTGAAAAATTTTACCAATTTTATTAAAACTAGAATTTCTGTACACAAATCACTTTCAATGATTTTGTTCACTGACCAATGGGGTCTCGGGCGTTGCTTCACGCATTGTGCGTGAAGAAAACCTGTGTTTTTGAGTTTTTTCTTCACGCGCGTGAAGAAAACGTACGTTTTTGAGTTTTTTCTTCACGCGCGTGAAGAAAACCTACGTTTTTGAGAATTTTCTTCACGTGCGTTAAGAAAACCTACGTTTTCGAGAATTTTCTTCACGCGCGTGAAGAAAACCTACCATTTTGAGAATTTTCTTCACGTGCGTGAAGAAAACCTATGTTTTTGAGTTTATTCTTCACGCATTTCGAAAAAATTTGCAATTAGAGTCAGGTAAGATTGTGTCCTGTGTACATAGTACAAAACCATGAAAAACTGTTTGTCATGAAAAAAAAACAGTTTGGGTGAAAACATTATTTTTTTTCTACCAACTCTAGGTTTTTTTCGATATAAATTTTTGCCATCCCCTAAGTGTACACAATAATCTTTTATATACACAAAATGCAATCCTTTCTTAAAATAGTTAGAATCAGGGTCAGGTTAACTCGTGCCCAGTGAACACTGTAAAACCCTATGCAAAAGCGTTTGGTGGGAAAGGCTCAGCTCGTGGGTGCCGAAGCGTGGTGTTGGAGGTGAAATGAAGGGTTGTGTTTTGCAGTTTTGCTGACAAATCGAAATTATCACTGATTTCTATTTTTAAAACGTTCATAAAAATAAAATTAAACTTTTCAGCAAAAATATTTTTATCTAGAAATTTTTAAAAAATACGCGAAGAAAAATGGGATTTTTCTTCACGCATCAAAAATGCCTAAAGAAAACTGGGGCTTTTTGTCACGCATCGAAAATGCGTGAAGAAAACTGGGGGTTTTCTTGACGAAACGAAAATGCGTGAAGAAAACTTGGGTTTTTCTTCACGCAACGAAAATGCGTGAAGAAAACGGGGGTTTTTCTTCACGCATCGAAAATGCGTGAAGAAAGCTAAGGTTTTTCTACTCACATCGAAAATGCGTGAAGAAAACTGGTGTTTTTCTTCACGCAACAAAAATTACCCTCTATCTCCAATGGGTTACGCGGAAATTTTTACACAAATCAATCGTTCAACTTATATGTATAGAATCTGTATTTTGGTCTTTTTTGTTCCAACTTAATTCTAAATCAAATTTAAAAGAAAGCTGAAAGATAGAAAGAAAAGATTGATGAAAATTGTTTTTTATCATCCAGTAAAAGACCCTTGAAAAATATACCTATAGCTTTGAAGCTTTTATGGAACTAGCTGCCGCTTCAAATCATGATTGGATGAGAGATCAACATTGGCGATCACTTTTTCATCACTGTACGCCGTGCGCCAACGAATTTGATTTTATTGTCCAACAAGAATCAGCTGACGAAGATCAAAGTTTTTGGGATATAAAATAAAAATATTTTCAAGACAATTTCATCTCATTTTCCGAAACACTTTCAATCTAGCAACGAAAACCCTAGAAGAATATTTTTTTCACTTTTGAATAAATTTTTTTAAGTTAAGCTTTATTGAATTAAAATTCAGATGCATAACTTTCCAAAAACTTTTACTTTAAAAGTTTAACACCTTCGTGATTATGCAGTGGAAAAACTTGATCATTCTTAATAATACGAATGATTGAAAACTTTTGAATGATGAAGTTGTTTTTCAGCTCAAGAAAAGCTGTTAAATCTGTGTATAAGGATTGCTTTCAAACTAACGAAATTTTGCAGAAACCTACGCATTTTAAAAAATTTTGAAAAAACCTTTCTAATGTATTTAATGCAAAAAAATCAATTTTTAGATTTTTTGAAGATCGGTTAGCAGTGAAACTTTTTTAAAAGATGCGCTACAGTTGGGGTTTTTTTCATTTTTTAGAAAAAATTCGTTTATAAGGACAAAAGAAAAAGTTTGCAGGAAAAAAACAAAAAACATTTCAGTTTTTATTTTTTAATTACAGTTGAAGATTGGGATCGAAATGTCCTGACTCGAACATTGTATCTTTGATAATATAATACTTTATCACATTATTAATACATTATCAATATTGCATAAGTGATCAAACTAAAACTTTCCAACAGCAATTTTCGAGTTGAAACCATATTTCAAATATTTAAAATTTTCTATTTTCTTTATCTATATCCCTTTATCACATTTTGGTAAAGATATTTGTCGGCAAAATTGTACGTGAGGGTAGCGAGAGGCGAACAAAAGGGTAGCGATAGAAGTTCGTCGAGAAAGGCCCCAGGCTACGATTACGTAAGACGTGAACGAACCTACTCCTAGCGACGCCAAGCGGACTGAGAGCAACAGGCTCAACGAGCGAATTTATGTGTTTAGTCTCAAAAAGTGATAAGTTTAAGGGGATTGTGGTGCAGTAGTTATTTTCGACCACGGTCGCAAATTCGGTTATTTTTCAATTAATTCTGATCATCAAGCACCTTGGAAATCGTTTGCAATTAAAAAAAAACATCAAATTATTCTGGATATTTTTTTCTAGAACATTGAAATCGCTTGCTTACTGAAAATGCCCGAATAATGACAGATGATCGAAAACAAAAACCCCATTTAGTAATCAATTTAAAGGAGATTCAGACCTAAATAAAATTGGAAACTTTTGACCAATATTCTAGAAAATTTCCAAAAATATCGTTTCGGACTTGCATAAAAACGGAAAATAATTCTAGATATGGTATCATTTCAGAATAAAAAAAACAACTCGCAAGAAAAAGTAATTCTAAATGAAAGTATTTCAATATGATAGTTGTTCAAATTTTTTGCGCCTTTTCAATATTTCAATTTTTAGCCTCATCAATAAATAATGGCACGCATTAAATCAGCATGAAATAGTGATTGCGAGAAATATAAAAGAAAATTTGCTTGGTTTTAAAAGTTTAATAAGATAATAGAGAAGAATTTATGAAAAGAGAAAATAAATCGCATGTGCCGTTCGTAAGGTTTACTTCATGTTGTAAAATAATCTTCATTTTGCCTATATTTAACTATAGCAAGGAATTTTCAAAAATTATTTTCGGCGAATTAAGATGAATTTATAAAATATGAACTTCTAGAATCTCGCCAAGTCTTGTATTTATTTTATTTTTTCACTGTATAAATCATACTTGATAATGGAATAAATCCGAACCGTCGTAGATAATATTATTTGAATTATAAAATATGCTTGGTTTAATTGTAGAGATTTTTTNCGTGGATATGACGGTATACTTCAATGAAAAGAAATACCAGCAATTAGGTTTTATGCATTTAAAGGTTGATGTGATAATATTTTTTAGAAATGAATCAGTTTTTGACTTCTCAAGGTTACGGACTACAATAAACAATTGGAAAAATAAACATTCACTCAATTCTCACAAAAGATATTTGAGTTTTAAAAACGCCTTATTTTTCCCCAGCAAATTACTGGAAGCACCCACAATCCCCTTAAGATTTCACGATTTTAAAACATGCTGATTTGTAGTAAGATTTATAATCTAAAAATTTTGACAACCTTTTATATTAATTGATTAACTTTTTCTATTACTACACGATTACTAATTTTTTTTCGGCACAAACTTTATAAAATATTTTGGGTGAAGAAACTCGAGTAGCCAAGTATAAATTTACCCTGGAACATATCTGGCTTGTCCACCAATCGATTTACGGCCAAAATCGACTAGTCAGGGTTGATTATTTAATAAATCGGGTTTATGTCGAATTTTATTGCGCTTCTTGTGGTGAGCTTATTTTTTTGCAAAGAAACTTTTTTCTGCAATATTATGGTAATTATGGTACAAAAACTATATTTTTCATAAATGCTCACTTTTCCTCAGAAAGAATACATAGGTGAGAATACGATTGTAACTGATAATAGCAAAATTGTCTTAAGATTAAAAAATAAGTCAAAATAGAAAAATTATTCACGAAAAAAATTGTTTCATTCAAAATATTGAAAGGTACGTTTGTGAGCACTTTGATGGGACATGGCAAAAAAAGTAGCATAACATGTAAAAAACGGTTAAAAGAATACTGAAATATATTTCTTTGATTTTGAAGATTACAATTAAAAAAAAAAGTTAATTTGAGATTTGAATATTTATCTATAATTAATTATTTAAACTTTAACTAGTATCGGAATTTTCTTGCGTGTCACATCGGTTCGACAGTTAATGCAAAACAGATTGTAGCACCGGTTCAAACGAAGTTCAGCCCATCACAGATGTCGGATATTATTAAAACTTGTTAAAATTGATCATTATTAAAACAAAATGAATTTAAAACGTCGAAATTTTAAGCGCAAAATTTCCTCCATAAATTCAGTTAAATGGGCGCGAGAAATAAGTTCTCCTTGGTTTTTTTCCTGGAGATTGACAATTTGATAAGCATATCTTTAATCAATCCTTCTATTGAATTTTATATTCAGACTGGCTTATCAAATTAGATTATTTCCTGAATCAAAACTGAACGAGAAATCATTTCTGGCTTTTCAATACCGCATTTATTGCTGAATTTTCTCACGACAATTATGCGTTTCAATGTTTACCGAGGCCTCATTAAGGGGGTAACCGACGGGTCTTACTGATTTTCAAACGTTAGTCCTGAGCTAACCGCAATTCGTATTTAGTTCAAACTTCGGATTCTAGGAGATATTTGTTTGAAATTTTCAAAAAATGGTGTCGAAAGTTTTTTGTTTGACCGGATTCCAGGGTCAACTTCAAACGTTTTTAAGACTTTTTTCACATTACGCCAAAGTCCGAATTAAATCACGTGAAAAAATAATACAAAAATAATGTTTGGAATATGTCATAAATTAATCCTCATTTCTCGAAAAATAAGATCATGTGACGTTTTTGTAAAATATTATTATATTCTAAACTCTTGAATTAGGTGTTAATTGACCCTTAAAATTTTCGACGTAATTTCATCACTATTTGTTTACTTGAACCGAAACCTTATTTCCAAATTTGAAGGTCACGTGATCGGTTTTGAACTTTGGTGTAATGCGAAAAAAAGTCTTAAAAACTTCTGAAGAACCAATTCACTTTTTTCAAAAATTGATTTAAGCAATTTTTGAAAAAAAACAATTCTACTTTAACCAACCTTATTCCTAAAATATACGGTCACGTGATCATTTTGGGGCTATGGTGTAATAGGAAAAAATCTTAGAATTTTTTTCTGATCCCGCTCAAAGGCTTTTTCTGATGATTTAATTTTTTTTGCAAAAAATAAGTACTGCAGTAAAAATTTTCAAAAAAAAATGCATAAACGTCAATTATCCAAATAGTCGATCGATCACTTTGTAAATTTCCATTCATACATACATGATTAAGGCAGTAACCGACGCCATTTCGTGACTTTCAAACGTCTGTCAGGAGCTGAATAAAATTCCAGTGATTTTCTCGTTGTAAAACTTACGAAATATTTGTCTGAATTTTTCAAAAAAAGTAACCGGAAGTTTTTTGTATCATCGTACCGGTCGTATTACCGGTCCAAAATGCAATTTTGGCCCGGTTTTTCAAAAGAAATGATTTTTCGAGTGACATCAGAATTTTTCATTTTTTTGTGTGTATGCTAAATTCAAAAACTCCCCCGGAACTAAATGAAGCCAGAAATTTGAAATTTTGTCTTATTCAATTTTTTTTCAATTAACAAAACGTCTCAAAATGGGTGTTTTTGAAGATACTTTGTTTTCTTGGATTCATTTCGCAATTTTGGCTCAAAAACAGTTAGTTTAAAAAAGCACTTTTTAGGAAATTCTTTTCGTGGTACTCAATGCGACGCGCTCAAAGTTTTGAAACCTTAAAAAAACTGAAATAAATATTCAATATTTTTTTTAATAAAATTTTGTTTTTTCAGATTTATAATCCCTAGTTCTTTGCAAACAAATATAAATTATCTTTGAGATCGTGTTCAATCAATAAAATGAGACTAATATCAACATTTTCTTGAATTTTATAAGAAAAAAATCAATATTTTAGCGGATTCAAAATGTTTTTAAAATTTTTCGAAAAATAATTTTTTTTATTGTGATCTCCAAGATTAAATTCACAGTCAAATTGTGCCACAAAAATTAGATTCAACGAATTATTACTTGACAAGATACAGTGAGTTGAATGAAAATAATACTTAGAAAAAGTCAGAAATTTCTGAAAAATTTTTTTTGAAATTTTTTTTTTTCATTCAAGATTAAATTCACAGGCAAAATGTGCAAGCAAAATTAGATTAACGGGATAAACACTTTCAAAGATACAGTTAAAGTGAATGAAAATAATACTTCGGAAAAATACGAATTTATGAAAATTTTTTTACATCGAAAATTTTTTTTAATTTTTTTTGGAATGAAATCGATATCAAAATGAGAATGCAGCAAAAAATTAACTTTTTCTTCATGTCTGAGTTCCGAGATATAGCGTCCGTGGGTTACCCCTATTTTATTGATCCAAGGAAAAGTCGAAAAAAATTTGAATAAAAAAAAAAAAAATTTTAAATTCAAGATTAATTCACAGGCAAAATGTGGAAAGCAAAATTTGATTCAACGGATTAATACTTTCAAAGATACAGTAAAGTGAATGGCAATAACTTTCGTAAAAATACGAAATTTATGAAATTTTTTATATCGAATTTTTTTTTTAAATTTTTTTGAATGGAGTCCGATATCAAAAATGAGAATGCAGCTAAAATCAACTTTTTCTCATGTCTGAGTTCCGAGTATAGCGTCCGTCGGTTACTCCCTTAAGGGTTCTAAGTTGCGATTAAAGGCCTTCGAGCCACGGATGGCTCGGAAGACACTATGGAAGTTAATTACTGATAAAAACTCAATGAAATAAAAACGCGTTTGGACTAAACAAATTTGTCACCATGAAAATCATGGAAAAAAAATACTTAATTTTTACTACTAAATCTTATTATGAACTTGAAGCTTTTCACATTTAGTTATTGAGATTTTTTGTCGCATAATAAAAATAATTCAAGGCAAAATTTCAGAGTAATTTTCATTTTGTGGCGCTTGAAAATTGAACGTTTCACAAAAAGTATTTATGAGATTTAATTGTTTAAAAATAGAAAAAGTTAACCAATTGATATCAAAGATTGTCGAAAATTTTCAGATTATAAATTTTACTACAAATCACATGTTTAAAATCGGTGAATCTAAACTTATCACTTTTTGAGACCTAAATAAATTAGTCTTAAAATGAACTTATTTTTAACAAAAAACCATATTCAATAAGTTCAGAATCAGAGCTTGAATAAAAAGTTATTTTGGATAAAATTGGATAATTCAGAAAAAAGTTTTTTATCATGAGAAAAATTATTGAAAATCACCGTTGAACGGTCTTGGGCCTTCGCTCGTTGAGCCTGTTGGTCTCAGTCCGCTTGGCGTCGCTAGGAGTAGGTTCGTTCACGTCTTACGTAATCGTAGCCTGGGGCCTTTCTCCGAACTTCTATCGCTACCCTTTTTGTTCGCCTCTCGCTAGTTAGCGAGTCGCTACCCTCACGTACAATTTTGCGACAAATATCTTTTACCAAAATGTGATAAAGGGAAATTTGAAAATATCTTTTTATCACCTTATAAAAATGTTAATTTTATGCGTAGATTGTGTTCATTTTCATGGTTAATTATCATGGAATTCTGGCTACACTTTTATCGAAATAATATTAAGAATTTTTAGAAAAATTATATGCCTTTTTTATTTTATATCGTTCGCAGATTCATTTTGCATGCACTCAAAATCGAAAATTTGACTCACATTCCAGGAGCATACTATACGTCTTTGACAACAAGAAACGCAATCACTTTCTATTTCCGACATGTTCCAAAATCAATCCTCAAAGAAGTTTATAGAAATTATTACCTCGATTTTGTGATGTTCAACTATACCATTTCTGAATTTATAGAGGCCGCAAGAGACGAATATGGGTAAAGTTTCGAAAACAGATAAAAAATCTTTATGAACTGATTTATTTTGTTAGATTTTTTAGCAAATATTGATTATCCGATATTTATTGGCGCAAAATAGTTCGAAAAAAAGGTAACACAAAAAACAAAATTTTCGGACATAATATGTAGAATACATTTGTGTGGCTGCCATGAAACCTAAAAATTAAACCAGTTATCGAACTTTCATAAGCGATGTTTCGGAACATGATAGAAAATGGGCAAGGATACAATTGAATGAGCAATTTATACCCTGGGCTGAAAATTTCAAAGAGTACAGCTGCCAAGAGCAATAATGGATTCTTTCATCAAATTCCATTTTCCAGAAAAAACACTGACTGCCACTGTTAATAGTTGAAAGACCAAGTTCAAATGTAAATAAATCTTTATTATCAGTTTAACAAAATAATAACAATAATTTCCACGGTCAATAGAAGCTTGCTCACTTCATAAACTCATCTTAAATTTTAAATTTTTAACAAAAAAAAAATTTCCAATAGTATTTTATTACAATTTTCCTAAGTTAACTGATGCTTGAATCAAGTGGCTTGACGCCAACGAGATTCAAATAATATGACTCAATATTAACATTCAATGAATCAAGAAAAAATTCAAGATAGCACAGGTGTTCTAAGAATAAAAACAGTACCACTCAACCAAAAAGTTTCTAATTTATAAATAATGCATCCTAGTGTCATTTCAATAAAATGCAGACCGCTAACCAACGCACTTGATTTAATTTGTTTAATACACTCAAAATACTTTGGTGTTAAGAAAACGTAAGTATAAAAGTACATTTGGTCATTGTGACCCTCATCATAACCTATTTTTCCGCTTAATATTCTGAAGTTGGAAATTCAAACCAAAAAAATATTTTTTTGTCAAATATTTGCAATTTTAATTTAAAAATGAGGCCCTGAAGCCGGATCTTTTTGAAAATCGTGTTCTCATTGCCAAACTTCAAAAACAATAAAAAATGCGTTTTCCTAGAATGAATTGAGGCAAATTTAATCCCTTGAGACTTTTTGAGGGGGTGGTCGTCGCAAAAAAGCTGGAAATTGGGGTTTTCAATGGCCAATTGTCGCAAAAGTACAAATCGTTGGACCGAATATCACCTGTATCTGATATATTTGAACAAAAATCTTGCATGCTTAAAAATAAAAAGAGACAGATGGCTCGTCCAATCAGAAACGTGCTTAAAAACTGACGGAACAAATTTTACAAAATGTATCTTCTTTCTGACTGAGCAGGTCATCTAGGAAAATTTCTAAAAATTCTTGGATTTTGCTTCGGTATCACCAAAAAACAGTATTTTGACTCTATTTTAGGGGGATCGAGCACAATGTATATCCTCTGGATTCAAAAGTTCTACATTCGAAACCGACATTACTGTGCAGCTGAAGAGTCCGTGCAGATCAGAAAGGGGAGTTTTGTCCAAATTTCTCTCTCATTTTTCTTTAAATCGCGCTTTGGTTTTCCAAAAATTGATAAATTTCAACTAATTTCATACAAAAATTTTAAAAAACCATCAAAACGGGCCTTTCTGGCCATGTTTCAAAATATAACGGAAACCTAAATGCTTGTAATTGTCCATATTTTAAACAAAAGCTACAACAATAAAATTTGGGATTTTGTTCTTAGAATAAGTATGCGCTTTAAACACTCATCATCTGTATTTGATGACAATCGCCAGAATATTAAATTGAGAAAAGAATAGCGGTCAACTAGGGGTTTTTCACATATTGAAATTTTAAAATTTAAACGGAACTTTTTTATTCCGACGAAATTATTTTTGCTGAATTTTAATTCGAGATCATTTGAAAATTCGGAATTTCACTATATTCTTACTTGAGAAATAAGTGATGTCATCGTGCGGAAAATAACTGAATAAATCTCATAATTTAAAAAAATTTGATTAAAAAACGGAATTTATTTTTTGGTTTAATTTAAATGCCTTTATATTTAAACTATTGAAAATCTTGCACTCTGAAACAAATTGTCAGCTATTTCCAAAGTCGTTTGGTCATATTAGCTAATCCAAATGATGAATACCTGAAGACAAATTTCCTCACAATAATCTAGAAATAGCCG
Source organism: Oikopleura vanhoeffeni (assembly GCA_004367855.1). Classification (NCBI taxonomy): domain Eukaryota; kingdom Metazoa; phylum Chordata; class Appendicularia; order Copelata; family Oikopleuridae; genus Oikopleura; species Oikopleura vanhoeffeni. The sequence continues at coordinate 66,305 of SCLH01001161.1, read as the reverse complement.
AGATTTTATGGACTATGGAAACAATTTAAGAACTGCAATTTCATCTCAACTCTTTAAAAATTAACTTGTGATCTAGGTTCTTAGACATACAAAATAACATGAACACAAAAAATTCCGATAATTACGGTTTCAAAAAGGCTTATCAAATTGAAATGCAACCATGACCCCGATTAAATACCGTGTATTTGCCTATTATATATTCATTTATTTTTACAGTCTTTTCTTTTGTTTGTTTTATTAACAACAATGTTGTTACAACATAATTTTTGAACATAGTTTTCAAGGGAGAATATAATTTTTTACAGCGTATTCTGCTTTTCATAAAAATTTGATCTCGTATGCTTCTGTTCATTTTAACTTTGGCGTGACTTTAAAACGAATTTCATGTGCTATGAAACCGTCTCAACCTGTGATGCGTAGAAAAATGACAAATTGACCGATATTCTTTAATGAGTCATAAATTATGACTTTATTGCACGCTGATAAGATCAGTAACCTACAAAAGCATGATTTTATCAGAATGTGAATAAAAAACATTCAACTTGACTTCTTCGCTTTGTTTATTATTTTTTCCGCAATTTTCCGCTTGCATTGAAATGAATTCTTGTTGATTTTTGGCATTAAATTTATCAGTTTGCGTAGACGCATTGTTTTTAATGACGGTTTTATCAGTGGTCGGCAAAATTAGATTGGATCAGTTTGATCGGATCGGAATATTGTTTGGATTCAATTTTTTCGGTGAGTCTACCAATCCGATCGAGTTTTTCAATCGAGGTTACCCCTCATTTTCAACTGGTATGGTTGACATGGCTGGTATGTTTTTGTCATCTATGATTTTGTTTTCTCCAATTTTGCAACAAATTTGTTTCATATTTATACCAACTTCTGCCAAATTGTATTTTGAGAGTTTTCAAAACACAATTTCAGCATCTTTTGGAGCAAGTTTTTGTGAAATAGTTGACGCAAAATATTTCGCAGTTTTAATTTTTTGTCTATGGTATTCTATTCTTGTATCTGCAAAGATTTTGAATGCTATAGTTTGACGCTTCAATTTTCTTATCAATTCATTATTTAACAATCCTTGTTTATCGAAAAAGAGTTCTAATTTGAACTTTTTTTTATATTCGAAATGCGCTCATCTGTCAAAGTTTCACGAAGAAATTTATTCTCATTCTCAAGCTCTTTTGTAATTTTAAATGAGACAATTTTTAATTCTCATTTTTATTTTCTAACGTTTCGCTTTTATTGTTGTATTATAGCATTATGAAAGATTTGGATATTTTCAAGTTTAAAATTTTTACACTAACTTATACAGTATGTAGAAATTCGTAAATTATGAGATTATTTTTCTTTAAAAAATAGGAGGACATTTAGCATTTTTGCATCCTGACACTATCTAAATTTTGAAATTTCTTTATATAAGGGGACAATTGGCATTTGCATGCACTTCCTAATTAAAAATGTCAGCAGAATATAAGCATAAAGCATGTTTTCAAGATACATTATACGCCCATTTTTTGAGTTATACCGTATTGATGCTTCAAAATATTTTTTAAGTAGCAAGATAGTGAAACTTAATTATTCTGGAAGTTAGTTAACAAGAATTTTAAGAATTAAGTTTAAACATACACATAGCCCATATTTTATAAGTTATACGTATATTTGCTACAAATTAACCTTGAAAAATTCAACAACATTATAGCCTAATGTTTTTAAAGTTATAATTGTATATTTTCGTACAAATATTTTCATTATAATTCACTTAGAAACAATCGAAAACGCATATTGGTCAGTTTGTTTATTTATTTTAGGCATTTTTTTTTCTGATCAAAAAAGCTTCTGCTCTTTTCTATCATAATCATTTCTATAACTTTCCCAATTATTTTAAACCTAGATTTGAAATACTCAAATTGAGCTGTTGATTGGTTTGAGTAAAGTCTTTATATTTTCATTCAACATATTTTTTTGATTTCAATTTTTGTAAAATTCACACTCACTTTTATGCGTACAAATATTTGAAGAAGAATTTTTAACAGTGTTCATCTGCACGTGTAAACAGTGTTCCTGTGAGTTTTGATCTATGTAAACTTTTTCACATGGGCAAATGTATTCATATACGCAGTTTGATTTATCAAATAATTCTATTTTGGTTTAGCCATGTATCCAAAAGTTTTTTCACCTTCACACGATCTGTAAGCTACATTTATTCGAAATTTGGGTAGGTATTTATTCATTTTTGTGTTAAATCATAAATATAGCCTTCAATTCAAGGCGAAGAGTACTCTAACACTATAGTATGACTAAGTAGTTCTCGTTCTGGTTTTTCAAAATTTGCCGAAAATGCATTTATTCTGGATTTTATCAATTTGTGTGGGTAAAGGTTATTCGCATATACTTCTTTCAGTTCGTCAAGTGATTCTAAAAATAAGGCATCAGTACTACATGTATCATATTCTCTGTGAATGTTTGTCATGATACCACCTTTTGTGTACCTTTTTGACACCACACTTTTTTCAAAATTAGTGATTACAGTTTCTGTTGAATTTTTACGGTATTTTATAAATTCGAGTGAGTTATTTTCGTCGACAAAAACAAGCATGTCAAGAAATACTATTTTGTTTTCGCTATTCATTTGTTCAAGAGTGAAATTAAATTTACTATCATACCCATTCATTGCCTTTAAAAATAATCTTAATGAATTTTTTCGGATGATTATTAGCGAATCATCCACATAGCGTGTATAGTGAACAATTTTTCCTTCACTTTCGTATTTTTTGACAACTTTTTGTTCCAGGTCATTTGCTAGTATTTTAGCCAACATTGGTGCCAAAGCAGAACCCATGCTAAGACCTTCAGTTTGTTGGTAAATACCTACAGGGGTTCGAACTATAGTAAAATCTCGCAGTGTTTTCAAAAAAAACGTTTTAAATGTTTCCCGAGGTGGCGGTGGCAACAAGTTGCCATTTTCATTTTATATCGAAAATATTTTTTTGGGTTTTCGTAGACTTTAATCCAAAATTATAGGACGATCACTCTGACAACATTTAACGGAGCTAATAACATTTTTTCTTATGTCAATACTGACAACTATATGCTCTTTAAATTTAAAATTTTTTCTATCAGCAAGAAATTTTTGTTTGTGAACTTTTGTGCTTTTCATACTGTATTCACAATCTGCTATCATGGGGCCCAGAAATTTTTTCAAGAATTTTTCAGCATTTTTAATCATCGAATTATAAAACGTAACGATCAATCTAAGTGGATGTCCTTCTTTAGTTTGTAAGTACCCATAAACATCAACTCAGAGAGCTAGTTGGGTATAGATTTCTTAATTTTGGTGATTTGGCAAGGAACCTGAGAGAGCGTATCTTTAATCAAATTTCTATAAAGAATCTAAATCCTTTATCATTAATTTATGGTTATACCCAATAACTTCTTTGTAATTTTTTGACAAAGCATTTTTGACTTTTTCAAGATAAACTGATTTTTCTTCAATGACTCAGTCAATTTGTTTATCTACTGTAGGTACAATTAAGTTACTGTTTTCTCTAAAAATTTTTTGAAATCTTTGACCCTAGGATCATAAGTTTTTGTTTGATTTATTTTTATACCACTAATAACAGAATTACTCTTAATTCCCCCCCCCGCTATATCAATTTCAGATATTTTCTCTTTTCGAGCTTCAGATTGAAATTTTGAAAAACATTTGTCCAGTTCAGAGTGAAAATTTTATTGAGATATCTGTGTCAGACCCAATTGAGTAAGTTTCTTTCCAATGAGAGCAGATCTATAACCGACTCAGGTATTTCAAAACTGGTTTTGTTGTGAACGGTTATTTTGTTAAAATGACGTTTTTTTCGAATTAATCATTTTCTCTAATTTTTTCTGACGTGACACGTCATTTTTTTGCTGTGAATTACGTGCGTATGTTTTAAGTGAATTAATAATATGGTAATAATCGTTTAAATTGTTACAGTTACTTTTAATATTTAAGAATAATTTATCGATTTGAAAATTGTTATTTTCAATTTTTCATTCAGAGTGTTCATTTCTTTTTTGAGCCTCCTTTTTCTAAATTTGAATGTTTCTCCCTTATTCATACCTATCTTTTCTTTTGTGAAGTCACTAATTCTTAGGAATTTTGGTTCCAAGTTAAATTCTATACATTTATTCACGTACTCTAAGGACTGTCGAGTTTTGTGTGAAATTTTAAGCTTGTAATAAGCACTTCTCAGCATATTGATTTCTCTTCATTGTATTCTTGTAGCCAGCTGATTTATATAATTATCAATTACTTTTATTGTTGTATTATAGCATCATCAAAGATTTAGATATTTTCAAGTTTAAAATTTCTACACTAACTTATACAGTATCTAGAAATTCGTAAATTATGAGATTATTTTTCTTTAAAAAAGATAATTTTTATTATTTTTGAACAATAATTTCACACAATTCACACTGATATATTTGCGGAACTGAAACCTGACTCATCAAATTGCTTTTCGAACCGAAATTTTAATAACGTTTAAGGGGGTAGCAGCGATGTGGCAGATTGGTACATTTTTTCGGAGTGATTTATGAAAAAAACAAAGTCAGCAAATACTTTTTTTTTATCTTCATAAAAGTGTTCATTCTGCAAACTTTTATATTTTTAATTTCTCAACATAACTAAGTATCTGGAAAAATATCAAAAACCACTTTTCATTATATATAACTCCATTTCCAACTTGACCAGATGTGAGATTTTTTTTGAAGGCGATATTTATAAACTTCAGGCATTTACGGGTGTTATGCGCTCATTGGTGGGAGAAACATTATCCATAGGAAAAAATTTCCTTAATATGAAGTTTGACCCTTCCATCGGTTGAAATACGGAAATAAAATAGATACCAGAAAATAACACAACAGATTCGGCCTGATTTTCAAGAAGAATTCCAAAAAGAAGTAATAAAAAATTTTGGACTTGATTTGCGAAAATTTGTCATAATATTTCTAAAAGAAGTCGACAAAAATGACAAATGAACATTTTATGATTTTTTAAACAGCAGTCAGAAAATATGTTAACATGTATGACAAAAGTTAAAGTGGCTATTTGTTTTGTGTCTATTCACAAACTTTAGAAAAAAACAAAAAAAATTTTGGGTGAAAAATGCGTGAAATTTGAATAATGTTTTGAATTTTTTTAAAAATTTCACGAATTCAAATATAAAAGTTCGAACTCAAATCTTTTCTTAAATCTAACCTTGAATAAATAAAAAAATATTTTAATGAGCTGAAACACATTTGTTTTGGTTCAGCTAACGATAATAAGCACAAAAAAATAAACCAACTAATTATTTTCCTAAGTTAAATTCACGCCAGTCTGCTACATCGCTGCTACCCCCTTAACCTATCATATTATTGCAGCAAGAATATAGGATTGAGTCGTGACAGCTAGCATAAATTATTCCGGAGGTAAACGGTATAATATACCGTATGATCTTACTTTTAATTTTCTGATATATTTGATAGCAGAAAAATTAGCTGGAGAACATATGTTTTTGTTAATTAAAGGTTGCGGTTCTCGCAATAACATCCATATACGAAATTAATGGTATAATTATAAGTCCTTAATTAACATCAAGGAAATATCGCTAAAATCCATTAAACTAAAAACTGGGGAAGATTTCTTGATGTTGTTCCGATATTTCACCAGCCACAAAAACACATCTCAATAAAATTTTTGGTCTTTGCGGTTAGAAATACAGCGGCTCTTTTGAGGGAAAAGATGCAAAAACAAATTATTGAAGTTTAAAGTTTCAAAGTGACTTGAGCTATATTGATCACGGGACTTCCTGGTACATATAAGCTAGTTTTTAAGCCAAAATTTTATAACAAAAAATGATAAGTAAAAGTTTCAGTAATGTCAGAAAAAAACAAAATTATGGTCCGATTCGGACCATTTTTTTCATTTTATCATTCACTTAATGGTTGTGTTCAGTTTGAGCTATCTAAGAACTTAATCGAATGAGCAGGAGACTCCGTTATCGATATACATTAAGTCCGATCATTTGATTCGTTGATACCTTCCAAATCTGGCAAAGGTAATCGGCCTATTTTGCAATCAAAGGTTAAGATTGGGTGCGAGTATGTCGCGTTATTTGTATTATTTCGATAGTCACAATCTGTCAACGAAGGGCCCTTAATATCAGTGACACAGAATATTGTTTTTAAAATGCTATCATTAACAAATATAACTCAGGGTGTTAAAAGATTTATTTTCAGTTACTTTACATTGTAGTATTAAAATGTTTGACTTCATAAAAATTATTTTTTCTACTTTTTGAGCCACCATTTCGGTGCTATCATAGTCAAAATTGCGAAATATTATAAATACGAATTGGAATTCGGTTAATAATAAAAAAAGAGATTGCACTTGATCGAGCAAAATCACGGTTATTTACAAGAAGAAATTATTTGATTTACAGAATGTCAATACGAAGGTTTAAGCAGAAAATTTTTGTGTTGAATTTAACCAGATCTTGATGGGTTTTTGTCACCCAAGAAGTTTGGGTATTTATCGATTTCTGAATGATATCCGTACTCCTGTACAACAATTCCCTCCAAATTTCGGCAAGCTTCAATGGCAAATGGGTCGTCTCTTTTCATGATTTTGAAATCTCCACAGCCCTTAAAATCAATGTTATACAATGCATCTGATATAAGGTGAAAATAATTTTATTTTTCAATTTTTAAAATAATTCAAAATAAGTTCAACTGAAATCAGTCACCAAAATGCCTAGGAATAAGTACATCACCAAACGCGATCGAACAAAATTTATAAAAGAAGATTTGAGAAATTTAGAGACGTTATTTGAAACGAACATCTTGACTTTCGTGGTCGTTTTGGCGGTATTTGCATTTTCGGCAATTTCGCACAAGAATGATTTAAGACAAAAATTATGATTTAGTGGAGGTTTTTTCGGGGCTATTAGCAAATAAACAAGGCAAAAATAGAGCGTTTTGGAAAATTTGACCATAAATTCATATTCTGGAAAAAAGGGCCGGTGAAATATGAGCATAATTTCGAAGCAGTTTCGTTTCTCGGCGAAAATTATACTGTAGTGTGAAATTCGTATTTGAATTCACTTTCGAATGTTTTCATTGAATCACATTGTATATTGTTTAATTAATACATTATAATTGTAGTGAATCAAGAATTCACTAATTTTTATTCTTGCAGAAGTCAAGTCTATTTCTAAGCACATTTTATTATGCATCAGTTTCTTTTATGTTTTCTCAGTGAACTTACATTAATTGCGCAGCAAAATTTCGTGTCTTTGTCGAATGACGCTCTTCGGCAGCAACATCGTTTAGATGCATTATAAGGGACTCCGTTACAACATCCGACAGGTGGAGTCTGAACATAAAAAAATAAATTTCTTGTTTCTAACATAAAAATTTAATGATAAAATTTAGAGATAAAATTTAAAAAATACCGGAATTTTCTCGGCAAGTCCTCGAGGAGCAATACCGGTATCATCGCCGGTGTTTTGATTTGATGCTTTGGATTTGCAATCAAGATCGCCGGCGGCTCGAGTATCAGCTCCAGTTGAATTATTTTCGTATTCTGGTGGATTGGTTAGTCCTTGTCTGTAAAATCGTTGACCATTATAAACTAAAATTTGTATGGGTAATAAATCGAAAAATGTTAGGGCCTTCGACTCGGAGGTCAAAAGCGGTTTTGTCAAATCACCCCCAAAAGTACAAAATTTCGAAATTCGACGTCCTTTTTGAATTATACGTATTTTACAGTTTTTCCTATCTCAAAAATGGTCGTTGCGAATTTTCTGGACTCTGACATCCTCAACAATGTATGAATTGCATTGTTAACAATTGAATAATAAAAAACTTCGAGAATTAAAATTTTGAAATCTTTTTTTCGGATATACCATTTTACTTAAAAACCAAGTTTGAAAAAAAAAAGTTTTTTATTATTTAATCTCTGATATCCCTATAGAAACTACTGAATTGTCCCGCCAAATAACCTACAATTTTGCGATGATTTGAGAAAAACTCGAATGATTTCAAGTTTTTTTTGGTCCGAAATAAATAATTGTACGACACTAAAAATTAACAAATATTTTTTGGGGGAGCATTAATTTTGGCTATAGGTACTAGAGTGGGGAAGTGGGGCTAGTGGTGTGGTAGGGCTATCGGTGCAGTAGGGCTAGCGCTGCGGTAGAATAAGAGTGTAGTACTCTTAATACTTAATTATTAATAATGAATTAGGATATTTTCAATGAGGATATTTAATTTAAGTTATTTTTATGATTAAATTGAGAGTTTGAATTTTATTTTTTCGAAATTTTATTGACATCAGCACAAAGGAAGTTCGACCAGAAGGTGATTTTCTGGAATTTGTAAAAAAATTTGGAATTGGAAAGTTATAATTTTAACGTTCACCCAATTGAATTGTTCATTTATTTAAATTTGTGGGCTCGTCCGACAGTGCCCAATGATTAAAACTGCTCAATCCTTTAATTGTTTTATGATAAAATTTTTCTCTTTGAAAATAACATGAATTATCAAAAATGACAAAAACGTTGCCATACAGTATGGGCCATTCTTCAAATTTTCTGAATTCATACAAAATTGAGAATATCTGATAAAATTGACACAAAAATTCAAAACAGATCCTTAGAATAAAAACAAAAACGATGAAAACATGTAAGAAAACTTGAAAATTGAAACGATTATCGGTTAACAATATATAATAAAATATAAAGAAACCCATCTGTAATTACTTGAAGTTAGTTTAGTTCTGAATTTGACACCTACTGTATTTTTATAAAGTGCAATTTCATTCCATTAAAAATGACCTAAAAAATTTTCGATAAACAATTATTTTCAAAAGATACTTACAGATCACACCAAGTTCTGTAAGTGGAACTCTAACGAAATCTGGATATTGCCATCGAGTTACATTTGTCTGGCTAAATTTCATCTCATATTCATCTCGTTCCTTAAAATATTATTTAAAGTTACTTGTTATGTCAAGGCATTATACTCGAATTATTATCATGAAAGTTTATTTTCGGTTCTCTCACTAGAGGACGCAAAAAGAAGAAATCCGAGCTCCGCGGAGGTACCATTTCCGCCTTCAAAGGGTTCTGAGTGCTGGATTGCATGCACAAATTATCTTTCTTTGCTTGATAAATTGAACAAATAAATACAATTCCCGGTTAATCGGTCTTGAGAAATAAATTAAGACCAATGAAAATTTTGTAATTCGATTTTGAAATCATTTTTTAGAATTTAAACCAAAAATAGCATATCACATAAATATGGACAAAAATTTTATTTGAATAGCGAAATTGAATTCTTGGTCAAAAACTGAGCTAGATAAGTATGCTCAGAAAGCCTAACACTATTACTAAGACGATTTGAAATAAAGAATTTCAAAAATAAAAAATCGGTTTTAATGTGTTTAAAGGGGTAGGTGTCGCTTTTTGGTACCTTTCAATCACGCCTGCAGAACAAATCTAGGGCAGTTGTAAAAATTCTGAGAATACTTGTTTGTAGATCTAAGCCTTCGTCTAACGATTACCATCTCAAAGTCAACTTGTTACATACACCACAGGTGGTGAGTCTATTCTAGAGCACTAACGGTTTTTTCAAAATCTATCTTCTTTTAACCGCCACATACTAAGCGTCTGAAAATTCACACAGAGTACGGAAGAGTGAGGTTACTAATATGTTTGAGCCATTTTTTAAATTTCGCTCTGAATTTTCTAGAATCACTTTTGAACGCCGATTTTAAAATTTTTCGTCTTCAAACTCTATCTTCTCCTAGACGGATGTTCAGAATAAGACCGTTTTTTCGACTCAGGTAGATGAATTTTTGAATTTTCACCCTAGAATTCTAGAAATATGACTATAAGTGAACCGGAAATGAAAGTTCGAAAAAAAGTTCGTCTGATCAAAACAAAAGTACCACCAAATTGAAGCTGAGATTCACTGAATTAAAAAGTTGGCTTACAGCTCACTCAAAATTTTTTACAATCAGCGTCAAATTCGATAATTTGGTTTAAATTTTTGGCTTAAAAATAATTGAAATTTCTAGAATTCGATTAAGCATTTCCGATAATTTTAATGTCATGCATGCGTTTTTGGTGGGTCATATTCACCAATAAAAATGTTCATATCATGGTGGAATACAGGTTTTATGGCGGTTAAAGCAAAAAAATATTCGAATTTTGAAAATTCTAGATTTTGTTCTAGATTGTTTGAAAAAAATAATTGCCACCATGAGATTCTTGGGTCAACTATAGTCATAACCGATATAATGTATCATAAATTAATTCTATAAAGGGCTCAAAAAAACCGCCACCTACCCCCTTAAGCTATCTTGTAGGGATTTTTTTTGGTCATTTTAGGATGAAGGATTTTTTGCTGGTTTTGAGATTTTTCGAAAAAAAACTGTTTGAAGGTGCAAAAAGTGACCTTTTAGTCCTCACGGGAGTTAAAATAGCGGTATCACAAATAAAATAAGTTGACTCGACAAAGAAAAGTTTTCTCGAGACTTTTTTTTTGCAGCGTTATCGGATGTACCGGCTGGTGAAAATTAACCGGTAAAGTATAGTTTCCGGTACCGGAAATGATATTTTAATGATTAACATGTACCACAAAATGCGCAATTATCGGTTTTCTGGAAAAAATATTATGAACTAGGGGTCAAAAATGACCACAAGGTTGCGCTATAAGGCAATTTATAGCATGAGAAAAAATTACTTTCGGTTTTTACTCAGGAAACAAATTCCGTTCTGGCGCCAACTTGCGGTTCCATACAGGTTCCCAACTAATCTATATCTCCATGGAAATATCGACCCCATGCAAATTAATAGTGGATGAACAAAGCTTCAGCGTGAAACCAATTTTCAATCGGGCATTTATTTATTGAGTTTTTCATGAATTAGAATATAAGATTCGTTCAGTACGATGATAAAGCAGAATTATTTTATGAGTTTGTGTTTTGTACTTCTAAATTGAATCAAATTTGTATTAGTGTTTAATGGTTTGTTGAGCGTGATCCATCAAAAATTTTAAACTCTTGACGGAAGTCGCCCATCACCGGAAGTCACTTTTGCCGTTTAATTAAATTCGAAGGATTTAACTGCTAGATAGACGCACTTACTCGTGACTGAGAAAAACCGTTGCCGAAATTATCCCGAGTTAGAAAATATTTTTTGAAGAAAAAGCTTTGAGACAGATTTATTTTCAGTACTTAGCAATTTCTTTGAAATTTGACTTATGAAGATTTTTTGCGAATTTAGATTTAACGACGTTTCCTATTTTTATTCCATATATGAAAGTATTCATGATGTACAAATAATTTAACGTGAACGTTTTTTTACCTTTTTCTGTTGCTTGAAGACATAGGCGGAGGGCTTGACTTCCATGATATATTGTGGAAGTGGCTCTGTTTTCATTTGTAGTTTCTCAAAAATTTGTTCTGAATCCACTTCTGGTGCTTTTCGCGTGTTTATAAATTTGGCAGATTTTTGATCTAAACTTCGACGGGTTTCAAATTTTGCCGGATTGTACTAAAACAATGTTATTACAAATTTTTCTTCCGAAAAACTTTATTGTTATGAGAACCGCAAAAATTAGTTCTTAGGTTCACATCATGTTTGTCAGAAGATTAAAAATTTTTACAAAACATTTTTGAATCAATCGTAGGGTCTGACGCAGACGGTTAACAATATCGTGACTGGATCAGTAAGTTTGACCAATAATCAAAAGTTCACTTAAAAAAAATTATATTTTTCTTATTTTGTAGCAATAGAAATAAAAATCGATGATCTCAAAACATTGTTGAAAAAAAGAAAATAATACTTTTTGAAAGTATATTTTCTCAAAATAAATTTCTTAAGCATCTACACGTGCTCACTACTAAGATTCTCAAAGTGGAAATCACAATTACACACATACTTAAATGAAACATTATATCGTCCTTTTGAATTATTTTAACACATTGTTGAGTAATATGATTTTGCTGTTATAAATTATCGAAAAATCGAGGTGATGGCACTCATCTTGCTGTTAAATATTAAAATGTATGAGTCTTAACGTGTGACTCATTTATTTTTTTGCTGCAAATCTCCCACAAAAAAACTGTTGACGATCATTATTCTCGATATTGTTTTGCTTAAGGGGGTAGCGGTCGCAAATTGGTACTTTTGTACTCCACTTTACCAGAATACTAAACTACTTCGAACCTTTCAGAATAGCCATTTGGTAGATCTATCCTTAGTCTACAAAAAAAATCAGAATAATTTTTGGCTGACCCTGGTGACCACCATGCAGCGAATTCTAAAACAATTAATTAAAATTTCGAAATCTATCTCCTCCTAGAGCTCGCATATGATTTCACTGAAACTTGGCATGAACCACGGAAACGCTTATGTTGTAATTTGGTTAAGCGGATTTTAGAGTGTCCAACTAGTTTTTTCTAGAACTGCTAAAACCGCCTCATTTGAAGGTTTTTACTATTCAAAATCTATCCCCTTCTAGGTTACATTTCAGAATGCACTATAAATTTGGGAAAAGATGGAGAAAAGGAAGTGAAAACTCGAAAATAACCATCGGATTAAAGCGTGGGTGATGCCGAGAAGAAAATCTGCTTACAGCTTTTTGATATTATGCGTTTTCTTGATCGTTAATTGAGTTTCAATGTTTTTCAAAAAAAATTACTAAAAAAAATTTCTCAAAATGAAAATTTCGAACCTTTTTTCCTTTTTTTTTTTTAAAATTAATTTATGCTTTCTGAGTGTTTCCTAGCAATGTCTTGCTATTTTTACACCCCAAAGNTTTCAGTATATGACGTTTCAATGAGATCTACAATGGCTGAATGTAACGTAGCGCTTTCGAGCCTAAACCCTGTCAGGGGAAGGGATCGTTTTGTTCTCAACGATATATCGTTTGGTCGCGAGTTCAAATCTCATCAAAACCACCAATATACTGAAAACATTATGTAACCTGTGTGTACTGATTTTGTTCTGTATAATGGGTTCTAAATTAACCTATTCATATTGTTTGCATACTTGAAGAAAAACTTAAAATTAAACCATTTATCGAGAAAATTTTAAAGTTATTTTTTCTAAGAAAAAACGATTTCGTATTGTTCAATGCGTATTGTACAACTACGTATTGTACAATACGAAATTGTTAAAAGTTTTTGATCCATTAGTGAGATAATTGTCTGAATTGGCTTAATTGAAAAGGTTTTTAAATGAAAAACTATGGACATTTAAAACATCAGGCGCTGCAGGGCCTGACGGACGGCTTGGCCATCTTTAACTGCGGTCGTAACCGAGTTAACTAAACGTGTTTAAATATAATATAACGACAATAATTTAATTTTTCTCCAATCAAAATAAATTTTTGATAAAAATATAAAATCTGAGCGCAAAAAACTCTTTTAAAAACATTGATTCAAAAACTAAAAATTTTGTTGTAATCAGATCACAAAAATCTGTTGAAAGCTGCAAATTTTGCATGAAACTTTTCATAAATAACTCACTTTTGACCTGTAAGCTTTTTCGGTCAGATAAACTCCAAATCCAAGAGCAACTATAAGAATGCATTTGAGCACCTTCGCTAGAAAAACGTCCTTTCCCAGTTTCATCTTGGTTTCGTTGGCGTTAACTCTAGAAAATATTTATCTAAAACCTTACCTGTAAAGCAGTGAAAATCTTTATATAGCAGCCGAAAAGTGATTCACTGAAATAAATAATCAATATGATTCTTTCAAAATACCACGATAGCCAATTTTCGATAGGTAATGAATAGGTGAAATTTTTGATGAATTTTCAGTGATAGGTAATTGCTTAAAACTTGGCGGAGGCACTTGGATGACACAGTCGTGTGACACAAGTCGTGGCATAAAAACGAACTGGTCATGGTATACAAAATTGAACAGGGGTATTTTGAAGGATATTTGAAAATTACTTGTGTTGACACATTCACAATACGCGTCACACTATTAGCAGTAGGCGCCGAGTGGGGAGTACAATACTAATCGGGAATTATTCTTCACTTTTTGTGTGGGCGCAGCTATTGTGTTTTGTATAACCGGCCAATGAGTGACCCGCATTGTTAACACACAATTGGAGAAACCAATGATGCCTCTTGTAGAAAAAATTAAGAGAATTTATAGACACAATTTAGGAAATTGTATATTATTATTTGTCAATTATATATGTACCTGTCTCGAATTCGGTACTTGTCTCGATTTTCTATGTTTCTGCGTTAATAAAGTCAATTTTGTAAATGATAAAGAATCGAATATTTGATAAATTTTTTTCTTCCGAATTTAATTCAAACTTGACTATATCCCTTATTCACACTTTTGTTAATATCCCGGCCCCACTACTTAAAAACACATAACGTTTCCTAATCAGGGCCGGGATATTAACAAAAGTGTGAATAGGGGATATTTCCCGACAAAAATGGCATAAATTTTGTAATAATAAATAAATATTAAAATACAGTTTTATTTTTTGACTGAAAACGGTATGATAACAGCCTAAAAACAGCCTGCATATACAAATTGTATAACATAATTCGAGATAAAAATGTCGTCAAGCTGAAACATCTTCAGATAAAGCCGAAAATTTACATTTTTATTGAAATTCCGATCGTAAAACTGTCATGTTTAACTAAAGATATTCGTGATTTCAACGTTTAAAAAAGATAACTTAACCGTAAAAACATGCAACAAGTAAGACAGCTTCACCTAAGAAAACTTTAAGGAGGCTCTCGCCGCAAAAATTCTAAATTATCGCGGTTCTAAAGAAAATAAATTAAATACAAGTTGTTCAATGAAAATCAGATAATATTTATATATTGTTTCGAACCAACAGTGGCCACGGTCTGAACCGATTGCGATCTTAAGCGAAAACGTTAAGAAAATAACGTCGGTCACGATAAGATCAAGATGAAACCGCATCTGTACCTCACAAATTTACAATTATCAATACAATTCAATAAAATTTTGAAAATTCCTGTTCTTCTTGGTGTATTCATAAGATAGACAAAAACCAGTCCAGTTAAAAAATTAAAGCTACTTAGTGAAGCAGTTAGTAGTTGAAGCTACTTAGACGAACGGGTACTGGTGCACAAGTAGTCACGAAAACCGAAGAACACAAATTATACCTCATTAAAGTTTCACGATTTGCCTTATAACTGCAGATTTTCTGTATAAATGTATATAACCCCTATTCACACTTTTGTTAATATCCCGGCCCTATACTTAAAAACACACTACTCCTGATCAGGGCCGGATATAACAAAAGTGTGAATAGGGGATAAGGTCTCATAATCATAAAAAGCAAAACGACTCTTATATATTTGATCTCATTTTCGAAAATTTTCTTGAATATACAGCGTGAGTCTGCATTTTTCGTTATTTAACCCAGGCGGCTAGACAGCCAACAAAAACGGAAGATGTAAACAAAAATATTTTCTTCCGCAATTTTATGCGGTTAAAAAACGGAAAGTTTTAAATTGTGCTCTAGGCTTATTAACTAAGTTTAATAAAGTTATTTAAAATAATATACAACAATATTAAATTTAAATATAAAAAAATTTAAACCGACGAAAAATAAAAAAATTAAATATATGGTATAAAAATCTGACTTACAAATTCACCCAGGATCTCAACCCAAATTTAAAATAAAGTTGACGAGAGACAATGTAGAAGACATCAATAAATTATCGCTAAGTTGCGATCAGAAAAAAAAAGATTTTAAGCCAGATGCTTTAAAATTAATCGTAAAAAAAAACCCGGAATAATTAGACTCCACGAACTGCATCTGATCGGCAAAGATTTTCCTTGATCAAAACTGGACTATTGGATGAATAATCACAAAACTGCAAAACGTGAAACTGTGTTAAATCACATTAATAAATAAAATTTTAAATTAACTCGTAGACTTTAGAAGTTAATTTGTACCCAGAATCGATTTCCGGCAAATAGTGACGATTCTTATAAATCGAGCCATAAAAGCAAAGTTTCATTATTGACAAACATTTTTTCATTATTTTAAAATACAATTCAGCCAATTTGCTATACAATTAAAATAAATTATGTTTTTTCAATGAATAATAAGGCATTTGATGTGGATAACAAAAAATTAATTAGCGAAAATGACCAAAGTGCAATAATAATATGGATATAAACGTTTATTTATATTTAAAATACCGCATAGTCAACTTTAAATCATATTATATAACTCTGTTCAAAAATAATAATATGTTTTTCACAAAAATTTTCTAGTAAAATGACTCTTAAATTGGTGTGATATAATTCATTTCCGATAAAAGTTCAAGGCC
Source organism: Oikopleura vanhoeffeni (assembly GCA_004367855.1). Taxonomy (NCBI): domain Eukaryota; kingdom Metazoa; phylum Chordata; class Appendicularia; order Copelata; family Oikopleuridae; genus Oikopleura; species Oikopleura vanhoeffeni. The sequence goes on along the minus strand of SCLH01001161.1, from coordinate 49,928 downwards.
AATTTCAAGTTCATCGTAGAGACTTGTTAGTACCCTCAAGAGAATCAACGAGGTCGACTTTCTAATGAAAATATTAGCAACTATGATTTGATTATGTACTGAACGGTAGAGCATATAAATTTTTCATCTCAGGATTTTAATTTAAGGATTTTTACTAATTATCGTCGTTTGAAAATTATTTTTTTTGATGAAGTAAACTTTTTTTGATCAATTTATCTTGTCTGATCAATTAATATTTCTGATCAATTAATACCACCTTGAATATTTGATGTAACTTAAATTATTATTAGCGGAATACAAATTCCTGGATAGCTGATTTGTTTATTAAACAAAGACACTAATGATAATCAGACAAATGTGCATCAATTACAGCTCGACGTTTGAAAATAATTATATAAGAAACATTTATCTTTTAAACTCTACCATATTTTCCAGCTTGTTCAATCACGAATATTAATTTTTATTTATTAAAAAAGAAAAAAAGCTTCCCGATTTTTAAATCCTATTTTTCCGATGACCAACTTTTAGAATAATCCTACTTTAGCACCTTTTTAATCAATTTAGATTGAATAATTTTGAGCGAACTTTTAACCAGAATTCACGTGTCGACTTTTTAGATGCTTAAAATCTGAGAATGATATTCTCTGACGGCTGAGCTGTCTGTGGCTGTGGCTGCTTGATCGGAATAATTATCAATAAAATATTCTTAATTTTTCTAGCCATGAATTATTAATTTTTTACAAATTAGAAGGAATAATTATGTCAACTTGTTAGTTCCAAATAGATGACAAGTTATGGAACCAAATATATTTAATTGGAAAATAATACTGTGGTGTGTCTATCCGATCATTCTTAATAATATAGAGTCTATATGAACAATATGGCAAGTAATAAAGACCTGTGTTTTCACCAAAAATTGGATAAATCATCTGGTTTTTTTGGAAATTAATGACCCAGAGCAATCAACAATAAGTGTTTTCTTAAGTTTCCAGCAAAAAATAAAAGGATCTTAGTAAAAAATCAAAGAAATTTATAAATCATTTTTTTTTCTAAAAGTTTCCATACAAACTAGTTTTTTAAATCGTAATTTTCATCGAAGAGCAAAGAAATGGTCTTCATTTATTTTTGGGAAAAATTTTATCATTTATAAATAGCTTCCGGAAACTTGAAAAACATTTTTTTAAAAAAGGCCAATATCCTTTTCCCAGTGGATATTGAAAATGAAGGTTATCTCTATAGCGCGTGTTCGAATCCCACTTATTTTGTCTAAGTGATTGTGTTAGTGAAAGCCTTAATGATTACACACCAATGAAGTTTGGCGCTCCCATCATCAAACACCTTTGCTTATAATCATGCCCAAGACAGTCACTAAGACAACATAAGTGGGATTTCAACACGCACTATAGAGAAAGACCTCATTTTCAAGATCCACTTAGGTTGGAAGAAGAATATGGCACCAAAATTAAAGGAAAATATTTCAAAATCCCAGCTGTTCTTTAAGGCGAAAACCACAGTAAAATAAAAAAGGGATCAAAATTTGACGATGATAAATTTTAAACTAAAATTAAATAAACCTTCAAATTTTTTTCAGACAAATTATTATGAACGATATGTTCCTATAAATCAAAAACATAACTGAATCAAACAATTTTTAATCGTGTAACGAATAATTAAACCATATATATATATATATTTAATTAAGCTGAACTCACAGTTTGTTTCTTTCTTGCTTAAAACTTACTTTTGAAAATTTTGAATAAAACGAAAACTAGTAAAGTTAATTTTGCCTTATTTTTATATTTTGTTATTCAAATACATTTTACAATAATATTAATAATGTCGAAATACGGGGGGGGTTTCCAAACATCAGTACGAAAAATGCTTTTGCGATCAAGATCATCGTTGATCATCGATATAGCTATATACCTTTAATTCTTTTATTATCATATATCAGAGCATATATCATATATTCACTTCGAAGATTAAAACGTGTCATTTCGGCTTTTAAAAATTCTAAAGTAGATTTGTAAACGAGTGAGAGGTTTAACCACGATAAGGTTAAGTGAAATTGTATGTTGAAATTGTCAATTTAGATACATTTTTCATTTTGAATGACGACCCTAGAAGTAATTTACAAAGGCTGATATCTCTAACGAAAATTAGATAACGCGAATTTTATGTGACTGATTAAGACGCTTACTAAGATTATTAATACATCGGTTGGGGAACTAAAAGGTACGATTGAATTAGGATTTCAACAGATAACCAGTAAGGGAATTCTATATCTATCTTGATCTTTTCCTATCCCCATTACAAGCCTGAGTTTACCTTCAAGAACACTTGATTGAGAGTATCAATATTACAATTAATAGATTTTCTACGTGAATGAATTGAAAGTGCGTTGGTGCAAGTAAATCAAATGTCGTCATAAATCCCTACCACTTCTCTGAGGATCGGAGTTGACTGGTTAAGTGTGATGACAATTAGGACGTTATTTACCAAGCAAAAATGCTAAAAAAAACTTATTTTTGAAGTTTATTAACCATCAAAAAGAAAATTTTTGAACTTAAGAACGTTTAGAACAAATATTCAGGCAAATAACAAGATTTAGAAATAAAAGTGATCAAAAACCACAAACAAACACTTCCAACCACAACGCTCCGAAACGTCCGATAAAACAATAACCTTTCGACTATATACAAAATTTTGTCTAGAAGCCATATATTGCTCAGTTTGACCTGATGATTTTTGTCCTTAAAACATTTTTACAAACATACATCGCCGTAATATACAAGTTGGCCAAGTTTAATGCCAAAAAATACTGGACATTCCGGACCGCTACTGCCGAAAATACTCATCTGTTAGCCTATAATTTTCTTTCAATTTTCTCCCATTTTGTCGAATTTGTCCACATTGTCGAGGAGTAAGCTCGAGTTGTGTGGAAAAGCGAGGAATTGTTTGGCAAGCGTCAATGGTGAGCTAGCGTGCAAAGTGTAGTCATCGCGTGAATCGAGTTGGTTTGAGAGATAAGTACGCCAATTGTTATACAAACATAAGCCTCGAGCACATCAGCCAACACCAATTTGATTTTTCGCTGACCTTGAAACCGTCATAATTTTGAGGAATTTTTGCATGAGAATAATCCTTGATTTTCTCTGTATAAGATGCCAAGTTTGATGTTAATCCATGATCAAGATTTCTCTGTATGTCCAAAAAACATAAAATTAAAATAATTGACGTGTTGCGTCCACTATCTTTTTCGCTTTTTTGATAACGGAATTTAATAACGTAAAGTTTTATAAAAATTGATAAGATGTCAATTATGCCATTAGAGTATGATTTATATCTCAAATCTCGAAAAAAAGGCTCTTTTTTAGTAAATCAAGACAAAACTCTGGCTTGATTTACTAAAAAGGCCTTTCTTCCGGGATTTAAGATATAATATAAATCATATCGCATGAAAGATTATTGAAATCCTTGAATTTGCTTAATATTAATTTTAACCGAGAATGAACCAAAATCTCACACACGCTTTGCTTAACCATGGGTGGGTCACTTTGATCGGCTATTATTATATAAGGATGTACATCTTGAAAAACTGGTTAAGTGATAACTAACGCTTTTGACTTATTTTTGAATTATTAACTTATTTCTTCTAAAAAACTAATGTTTTTTAAAGCGACTTTCTAAGTAAACGTTTTAAACTTCTGAATGTAATTACCAATTATTTGAAACCAACTTAGTTGAGCTTATTTTTGTGCTATTTGAAATTAAGATAATTGCTAAGGCAATAATTGCTTATCAAATAAAATGTATTGTGATCGATTTATAACTATAGTTTTGTAATAAGGACCGTATTTTCACCGTCTTTCCTTACTTTCTATTTGACTAGTAAATGTCGCGGATTTGCCGACGCGTTTAAAAAAAATAACCGTCTCCAATATAAGGGCTGTTTTTTGGTTCGTATTGAATTTATTCACATGTCTAAAATGATATACAGGGGGACCGATATCGCCGAAAACCTACGCAATTTCACGAGTTTTAGATCAAATACTTCCAGTGCCGAGATTGCCGAAAATGAAAAATAACGCCGAATTTTCTTGAGATTCCAATTTACTTTGTTGGCCTCATGAATGACATCATTTTGAAGACTTAGTTATCAAAATTTACTCTTTAAAACTTCCATTTGATTACGTTTGGTAGAGTAATTCATTCTACGCATTTTGGTTATTCACATTATTCGAACCTACTATAAAACGTTTTACATTTGAAGGACAAAAATTTTTATTTATGTCCTCATATCGCCGAAATTGCCAACACCGAAAATGCAACATATCGCCGAATTTTTAAAGGAAAAATTTCGGCGATATCGTCCCCCTCTGTGTAAATAACATTATGTGGTATACCGGAAATGAGTGTCACCACTGATTTTTTAGTATCATTTTATCACGGCAATAAATTATATAATATCTCAACTAATAAAGCGGTAACATTTCTCAGATTTTAAACCTTGAATTCAATGTAGCTGACCAGTTTGACTTCAATATTAATGTTAAAGTAACGGTCCATGAAATTTATGATTTGCACTTCTTTAAAAACATTAGGTCTTTGCAGCTTTTTTGCCATTCTTTCAAAGTGATCCGTAGCTAATCAATTTGTTTATGAAAAGAAGTTATATAAGTCATCAAGGTTTTTTTCTGAGATATATTTGGGCATTATCTCTACTAAGTAAGCTGTTCAAAGGTATCTGTTTAAAAAGAACAAGTGGCTTCTTGACAAGTCCCGATATCTAGGTTAAAGCAAAGCAGGGTACGTGGTGGTCTTAAGAGAACGAACTGAAGTTATCAAACATTCACATCTTTGCATCTTTTTTTTCTCAAATTTTAACGTAATTGACTTTTTAAGGGTGAAAGACGCAAGAAACTCGAAAGGATATTGCAAAATCGGCAAATTTTCAAGAGTTTGACTGACTCTAATATAAGAGATAGAAAAAATAAACTTGTTCTGAGATGATGATTGAAACAGAGTTAAATATCTCATATTCACACTTTTGTTAATATCCCGGCCCTGATTGGAAAGTAGTGTTGTTTTTAAAGTAGTAGGGCCGGGGATATTAACAAAAGTGTGATAAGGATATCATATAGCCTTAAATTATTTTATAGACACATGAGTTTCAACAAAACGAAAATTCGAAAATAAAATTTCAGCAAATTCATCTGTTTTTGGTTGACATTTTAATCCTTGGACGTTCGAAAAAAAACTTTAAGTGGAGGCAAAAAACCTCATTGAGGTTCAACTTTGAGCGCTTATAGTGATGATAACCAGACATGGGAATTTATTCATTTTAATATTTTATATAAGCAGAAGGCCGAAAATTTTGAATAATTAATCAAATTACAAAAATATACTTTTCAAAGAGTACGTAAATAAGCAACGAAAATGACTTTTTTAGCCTTTTCTCAAAGTCTGGAATTTTTCCATTTTCTCTATTTTTTAGGAATCACTCGCGAATAAAAAAACAGAGATTCTAGGCAACAGTAGAGTCGATATTCTTTGAATGAAAGATTCTTCAAAGGACTTTCCTAAAACTGATCTCCTCAGAAAAGTTTGGGAATTTGACAAGATTAAAGGTTAGCATCAAAGGTTTTTCTGATAAATTGGCCAAAAAAGTAAGAAAAATAACTTTTGAACGGATCATCGAAAATGGAGGCGCTAATTCTTCCCTTTGAAGACGTTTTAAACTTTTCAAAACCTCAAATGAGGTTTTGAACGTCCAAGGGTTAAATGGTCTTTTTTTTGTTACAATAATGCGTAGGCTTAAAAATAGATTTTGTTGAACTCCTTCGCCGGATATAAATTCAATATTCTGAATTTCACTAGTATCAGTCATTCAAAATCGACCGGTACTGGATGTTATATCAATGGTATACAATACTAATAATATTTTGCGAATCCTGGTGACAAAAATCGAATCTTCTCGAAGGTTGGCTGAAGGGAGTAGCGCTCAAATTAATCAACCAATCAACGAAGCCTGACTTTTTTTTTAAAATTCTTATTGACCTACAATTTACACGGTACCTCATTAGAACTGTCTTAAAAAATTAATATCGTCAAAAGATGCGTCATGCTGGAAGGCGTTATAAATCATGAGTCAATTTTGACCAGAGAAGGCCATTAGGCCGATATTTAAATCATAAGTGAAATTTGCAAAATACATTTTATTTTAGCTCTAGCGCCATGTATGATCAAAATTGACCCATGGTTTATGTTACCGTTTCTGGTTGCGGCGCATCTTTTGATGTAGATAACATGTAGATATTGGAAAACTTTTATTTCTCTACAAGATTCTCCGATAAAATCGGTTGACATTTACGACTTTCCAATTGATTTATTTCAAATCGTCCAAAAATACGGGGGCCTAATCGCTGACATTTGCTTTACAACGTTAAATAAAAATTCGGAAAAAGCTGCTTTTGTTGACCACTTTTTTGATAAATGAGATAATTATAAATTTTAAAGTAGGTTGATAGAAATTCGGAGATACATTTTGCTAGGATATATTTTGAATCATTAATTTCCGACGGTAAGTTTTCGAGGATTAAATCTTAGTCTCCGAAAGTTTAGAAATTTTGTTAGAAACAAGTAATGATCAGCCTTAAATGTGATGTTCTCTATTTCAGAATTCAAATTCGACCCGCATAAAAAATCTTTGAATTGATATCGAGGGTGCTCCTGGCACATATTAGCTACTTTTCTAGCCAAATTTTTTATATGATTCTGTTTTTGAAAAGGACTCATCTGATAAAGTTCTTAAAAAGCTAAAACTGAGCAGAAATATTAAGTGAATAATGCAATAAATTAAAATTGGCCAAATCGGACCATTTTTAAATTTTTTCTTAGATTACTGAAATTGTTTAATTATCAGTTTTTGTTACAAAATTTGAAATAATGATCTGATTCGGACCATTTTTCATAATTTATTTCTCTCTGAATAGTTGTGCTCAGTTTGAGGTATCTAAGGACTTAATCGGATTGGCCAGGAGCATCCGTAATCAATAAAGCGATATCGTACGTTTTGCTGAGGCGCGAGATTTTTGTGTGTTTTGGATTTAATTAAGTGAAGGAACCTCGGCTGTCAAGATAATTATCAAGTGTGGGAAATAACTATGCTAATTCATTCTTATCACTTTCTTCAATAAATGATTAGCAAGGACGTACGTCCACTGCCCAATGATAACCGTGGTTAACCAGAAGGCTCCCTCAACATATCTTTCAAGTCATATGACAAGGCATTTTTTCTGACGCATAGTCTCGAGACAACGATGTAACATCGTCGATGTTTATTCTTCTATTTATTTCGCGGGAGTTCATAAAATATATTGATATTATTTTTTTATTGAGTCTGGAATTATTTAATGTGTGGTTTGCCAGTTTAAGCCAAATTTTTGCCATTTAATCAGAGTGATTTGAAAACTGACAAGTTAAATAAAGTTAATTTAAGAGAATTTACAACCATGTTTTTCTAACTAAATAAACTTATTTTTTGATTACTGTCAAATGTATCTAAGAGGACAAGCTGATTTTTGTCGTTTTGTTCAGCTGTAAATTTGTCGTTAAAAATTCAGAAATGAACTAATATAAGAAGATTTAAAGCGTTTAAAAATCCAAATGCAAAAATAAAAATTAAGCTCTGCATCACCGGTTCAGAAAAAATAAAATGAAAATTGTTAGACCTCAACAAATATTTACCGTTTGTACGTCAGATTTGGCCTGCTTCGTTCTTTCCTGTAATAAAACATTCTGGACGCCCAAATAGGCGAATTAAACCTACAAATTGCAGGAAAATATAATAAAAATAAATAAATAAATATGGTTTTTGAAATGAATTTTCAGTCACGAAGAAAATTAAAAATGGCAAGAAAATTTCCATTCTCACATTTTAAACGGCCCGTTTTGTCCTCAAAAAGGCACCTTTAGTTCGAAAAATTTGACGAATTTTTGTCGGTTTGTCCTCTCAGACGCAGTCTCTCAGGGGGGCACTGGTAGCTGGAATTGATTTTTCTAGATGAAAACTTAGCCAACCAGGGCTACAAAGATATTATTCACATCAGCAAGTTTGAAGAACTAGCCTACATCTTGCGTAAAACATGTGTCAATTTTTTTTTGCATGTCAGAAACATAAGCAAGACAAGGAGACCTAAGCCAAAACGAAAAATCTATCTGCTCTCATGTTTTATTTTGAAATAAACGTTAATTGTAACATAACTTGTATAATTTGTATTCGAAACTTCTATTAAGTGTTTTTGTCGATAAGTGCTATATTTTTTTAAGAATATGCGATAAACCACCGTTTTTTGAACTTTGGTCATCGGAAAATTAATCTCCTCCTAGGTTAAATTTCAAAATTCACTGACATTTTTGCAAAAAGTAGCTCAAAACAAATAAAAAATTATGTTACCCCATGGAATCACAGAGCCGATATATCGGTTCAAGCCTACCTAAAACCTTTCAAAGAAGAGAGAATAATTCTTATTTATAACTGTTTCAGTTCAAATTTTTGAGCTAAACCAAGTCACGAAAAATTATAATACTTTTAGCCGAAACAATTGTAGAATTATTTTTTTGACAAGTATTTTAGTGCTAAAATCATCTGCACATCTGGTTTTTTTATGTTAACTTGGAGTCAGTCGTAGCAGATGTGTATAAATAGAACTATTAAAAATTTTGAATCGCCAATATTCAGACAATTTGCCAACACCTGTCATTTTGTTTTTCGGAATTTGAACAAGGTGCGCGTCTGAGCTCAATTTGAAAAAAAAATTGAATTTTGAATTTTCCAAGGTTGTAAAAAGTTTAATGACCATGTTTTGAATCTCCTTGATTTGTTTAGTCGTAACACACTGGTAAATTAAATTTTAGAATGTTCCAGAAAACCAAAAAATTTTCTCTTTTTGAACTTTTTCCCCAAAACCCAAAATATTTTGGGAAAATGTTTCGAGAAATGTTTTTCCATGTTTTTTTAGTTTTTATAGAAGTTAACTGCTTTACAATATAGTTTACTCAAATTTATAAAGTTCTCATCAGCCATGGATTCAAAAAAATCATTGGAAGACGCCGCACGTCCTGTAATAGGAGTGTCAACACGTTTACATGTCGGCATTTGAAAACAACTCATGTGATTGAGTTCTTCGATAGTTCAGAATAAAACAACACTTTTCAGAAAAATTTAAAAACAACTTGGTCCAAATCGAACTATTTTTTCAGTAGTTTTTTCGACACTGTTAATTATCTCAAATATTTTGAGCTATTTAAACTCAAATCGGATGAGTTGATGTTTCGGAAAAAGTTGAATGTGAACGTGGGGACACAATATTAGCTACTGAAAGGCACGTTGGTTATGAAAACGTATTTACACCATTTTTTTGCTATTACGGACGTTTGACTTTTGGAAAAAGACATAATTTTCTTTCCGAATTTTATTGTTCAAATATGATACCATTGTGAAAGATAATTTCATAGATAATCTAGTAATTTATCTCTATCTCTTAGAAAAATTAATATGACCTGGACCTTTTTGTTGGCCTTCTTTGAAAAATTTTCGTCAATACCCGATTCCGACAATAAGTATAATTTCGAGGAGTGTTTAATGCTGACACAAATTTTAAAAGCATTAAATTTTCGATCTTTAAATTGAGGATTAATAACGTGTTAATAATTAATATTATGACTGTGATATGTGACTAGAGTAATCGTGACATTAATTGGGTGATGATCATCAATGATAAACCGACTTAAGGGCGCTGGCATCGATCCGGTAGATGTACATTTTTTTCAGAGCGATATATTAATAATTAGTATTGCTGGTTTATTGGCGACCATAGTAAGGACGTCTTCAATATCCATTGAACCCTGAAAAAACTTGGCCAAAAAAAAGAAAAAAAAGTGTTTTGCTCATGTAGCCGCCGGAATGAAATTTTTTTTGGGTGAAAACTCAACGTAGAGGCCTCTGCCCACGTTCTAATGTGGTCAATAAAAGCTATAAAAGTATTCTCTATTTCAAAAAACCAGGAAGGAGAGGCTTTTGAGTTGAAAATAGTGCCAACTTTTGAAAGTCGTGCCTGATTCGGTCGGCTTATCAGAGGCCTGCCGATGTGGTTTGTGGAAGCACAGATCAATGTTCAACTTATCACCCTAAATGAAATCCAATATGTTCGTGCTGTTTCTAGTTATTTCATTGAGGCGACGCTGAAACCCTGTTTTTTGGCTTAAATGCGACGTACTCCCCTTAAGTTGATAAGAATTTATAAAAAAACATCAGAGTGTGAAAACTACTTAACTTTCAATCAACGCATTCAAACTTGAAAAACAGATTTAGAAATTTGAATGTGCCACATAAGATTTTTTTATAAAAAGAAATCTAATCTTAAAAAAAACCTAATTTTGGAAATGAAGATTCCATAATTTGAATCTTCCAAAACAATTATTAAAAAAAAAATATAAGAGAATTCATCTTGAAACTTTTTCCAAAAATTACATTCCGGTGATTTTTCTAATTTTAAAAAGGGTTAGGGGGTCTCTTTAAGGGAGAAAATAAGGTTTTTTTAAACAGTTTCAGAAAAATTCAAGAAATTAGAATGGATACAAAAGACGTGTTACAAATAAATTCACAAAAAATAAATTAGGTTCTTTGTTATTTTTTTTGGCTTGCTCGTTACTATTGAACACGGATCTCCACCATATTAATATTAATGAAACCAATGAATCTCCACATCGGATATTAATGAAACATTATAGAAAGTCCTAATTTTGTCATATTTTTCGATTTTTGAAATTTGTTTCAAACCAAATTTGACTAAATTGGCTGACCAATTTGCTCGAGCGAAAAACATAAATCGTGAAGCATTTCTCCCCGAAACTTTTTTTTATTGAAAAATACATGAGGTTATTGTCCTTTACTCTGTGTTTTTTCATCGAAAATTTCTATTCTTATCTTTTTTTCTCTTTTCAGCATGTCCTCATATCCGGTCAAAAAACTGATTTTTCTCGCTCAAATAACGAAAAGCGCATTTTAATAAATCGCCTGCTCGGACGGGACAAAACCGAATATATATTAAAATGAAAGAAAAAAGATGTGAAATTTTTTTTTGTTTTTTATTTCAATAAAAGTGCCTTCTTCGCAACCACTTATATTTTTAGTTTATTACATAACTATCTGTAAAATTATTAAAAACCACTTTTCATTGGGAACTCCATTTCCAACGCAACCCGACCATAGATTTTTTTTGAAGACGATTTTATTAAACTTCAGACATTGCGGTGTAATGCGCTAAAAGTCTGGTTTCTTTGTTGCGTATTAAAAAATTTCTTTGATATGAAAGTTTTTTTTTCCATGAAATAGTCAAAAAATAGCAAAAAGTAGAGAAAAACAACTTTTTTTGAAATAAAAATTGATCTTAATTGCGTTTATATTTAAAAGTGTTCTTATTATCTAAGGAATGGCGCCTATCACACAAACAATTTAATTTGAAAATTTTCACCAGCATAAATAAAAAAAAATTTGGTGCCAAATGGCACTTATCGAGTGTACAGCCGAGTGTTTAAAAAATTTCATCGATAATTTAAATATGAAATCGCGCGACCGACTCATTAGTTGAAATACGGATATTTGATAGATTCAAAAAAATTACATAAGTGATTCTACTGATTTTTCATTGAGAATTCGAAAACTCAAATTGAAAAATTTTGACATGATTAGCGAAAAAATTTTCATAATATTTCCATAAATTCGACAGAACATGAAAAATAAAGATTTTATGATTTTTCAAACGGCTGTAAAAAAATATGTAGACATGCATGAAAAAAGTTAAGTGGCAATTTTTTTTTTTGATTTTTTAACAAATTTCAAAAAAAATAAGAAAAAATTTTGACCAAATATGCGGAATTTGCTATACTTTATTTTTTTTGGAAAATTTTACGAATTCAAAAATTAAAGTTCGGACTTCAAATCTTTCCTGAAATAGACAAAAAATATTTGTATGAGTAGCTGGACATTATTCTGGTTCAGCTAACGATATAAGCACAAAAAAATGAAACAGCTAATTAATTTCGTAAGTTAAATTGACTTAAGTCTGCCGAGTCGATGATATCCCTTTAAGAGGGTGTAAATAAAGCAGAGTTGAAGAATATTGTTTCTTTGTTCTCGGAATCGTGGGAAAAAAATGATTATGAAAAAATATAAGCTCTGATTGTTCGATTTGAACAACACGACGTAGCAAGATCAACCCACGCAGCGCATCATTGTGTTGTTATTTTTTCTCCCACCTATGCATAGAAATTATATCCGTTTTTTCACGCTAAAAGAACAGATAGTTCCCTTTTGTCTAACGACAATTTTCGCAGACGTCATACGTTTCATTAATAGTAGTTTAATCCCAATTTGAAGGCAAATTGACCGAAAATAAACATTTTTCTGAATTTTATTTTCATCGCCTAAAAACCGAAGGAGATTTTTTCTAAACCAGGACGAATAACCAACCTATTGGAAGCGTCGTACTTTCACAAAAACATCTTTGTTTGAAACTACGGGACAAGCTATAACGAACATCGATAAAACTTTTCTTTCAAATTTGAAGTGGCTCAAAGTCGATTTTTAAAATCTCAAAAAATGATTATGGACTAATCGACCTAATTGAATAATTCTAGCGAATTCAAGGTGATCTAAAACACGTTTTTACAGTTTAAAATTAATTTCATGCGCTTTCTATTGCTTAATTAGATTAAAATTAGTTACACTTGCGGCTCCGGCTAGAGCAAAAACACGAAAAAGATATAAATTTGATCAGTTTTAACGGCAAAGGTTGAACAAATTTAAGTTTGGAAAGATTTTATTAAGCAGAACTAAATTATTATTTAATAGGCATCGTGAGACGACAATAATAAGAAAAAATCTCTGGATGAAATTAGTCAGTTAATTTTTTAAGTAACACTAAAATATCTTACTTATATGCAGCGCCCGACAAAGCCCACCGGTAGACTACTCTACTACGAAAGAATATTTGATGAATTGGCTAATTTTCAAAGCATACATGTCAATTCGACTAAAAAAAATCTGATTTCTGCTTCTATACTTTCACACACAATGATTCACGAGTCCTTATTTATATTGACTTTTTTCAACAAAAAACAATCTTCTCCTAAAATTCAGTTGTTTGGCGGTATGATGTGACAAAAGTATGTTAGCTCATCGAAGTTATCAACTTTGCTCAAAGAAATTTGTTCCTCAAGAATGATAAACGTTCTAAATTTTAAGATCACACTGAAACATAATTATTAACTGTTCTATTTCATTTGTTTTATGATAACATTTTCAGTCATTATTAGATTCAGTAAGAATGAAAATAGTATATTTTACAAACTTAATGTTGCCATTGATTTTTTTAAACTTAATTAAAGTATTATTCATCAATATATTGATTGAAATTGCCAAACCTTAAACTTTTCTGTAATTTATTTCTCTGAAAATAATAACTCAAGTTGAAACTTTCCACTCAGTAAAATTTAAAACGCCGACTAGGTAAGTGGTGAAATAATTTAAATATTAATACAGCAAAATATGACCACGTCCGATTTAATTTATTTCATGAGCACTTCGAGTTTTGAGCTAAATATGAGCTTAAAATCATGGGTTCTAAAATGACCAGAAAAAAGTTCTCTCTCAAGATAGCTTAAAAACATCGATACCCATGTTTGAGTCATGAAATTTCTTCTTTCAAATCGTCACACAGTTTATTTTTATCATATATATGATACAAATTTAAAAAACATTTCAACCAGAATTTCGAAAATGGAAGTCACATTTTTTTGCAATTGCTGAAGATTTTTTTAGGAAAAGTGAGGATTTTATTTCTGGCTTTAGTTTGAAATACTTTCAGGAATAACATTTTTTGACAAGTTTGCCAATGGTCCATTGGTTGACGAATTAAAAAACGACTAATTTTTTTATAGTTTATCTGGCCCACGCATTTCTGGGAGACAAGGGGCGTTAATTACTCTATATAAATAATACAGATCTACTGTATAGTCCGAGAATTTCATAGAAAACAACGGATATCGAAATTATGGTGATTCTAACATGAATAGATATGACTTTGGCAGACTAACAGTTGTTCAAAAAATTTACTCATAACAGCTAATCTTGTTCAGCTAAGCTTTGTTACAGCTTTGTTAAACTGAAGTTACCCGACAGCCTTAAAAAAACAGTTTTATCATTCACTGAATATTTGCTTGATTTTTTAGACTTAAAAATCTTCACATTAAGGTTTCATAAATTATAGCGTAAACTTACGCTATAATTTATGAAACTTATGTGAAGATTTAATGTGAAGAACTTATACGGTATAGGTTTGGAATTTTTTGACGAGGATATATTTATTATCTTGTAAGCGGAGTACTACCTTGAAAGATAGGGAATTAATTCAGGCTGTTAATAGTATGCTCGTTTAAGGACATGTACTCGGCAATGTTTTCCCAATCTGTCCAAATTAGAAAAGTGGCACTCAATAGAGTAAGCAAACTGTGGGAAATTTAAATAATACATTATGAGGATTTTTTATAAAATCTAACTTGGAAATATGAGCTTAACTCACTTTTTATTTCTGTTATTCTCTCAGGAGGATCGTTTTCATGCAGTTCTTGATTTCAATTAATCTTATACCAAAATAAATTAGAAAATCAATTTGAAGAACAAATGTTGCATATCGTTCGTCATAATTAAGATTTGATTTGGGTAGAGCTCAATTTGTCTATATGTTGAGTAAGCTCAACATAAAGCTCGTCTTATGGCTTACTGTACAAGTTGGGGGTTTTCAACGGACAGTTTACATATTTTCCTGGCGTGTTTACTAAGCACGCGTTTACCAGACCCCAAATTGGGGTCTTCAATGTAAGATTTATTCTATTGACAGTTTTGCATGCTTATGTACCATGTTCACAGCGGAAAAGCAACCTCACCCTTTCTCGGAACATTTCAATGTTCAAAATGCAGGAAAATCAAATTTTCAGTATTGATATAATCATAAAATAATGAATTTTAACAACATTTTGTTAACAAGAAATATGAATAGAGATTATCAAAATATTAAAATTATTTTATAAAAGTTTTCAATTATTTTTTCCGGTAGAAAACAGTGCAAACTTGTTTGTCAGGTCATTTTCAACTGGTAGCTCAAATCTGGTTCCCAAATAAAATGGTCGAAATGCATTTAGTGAAAACAATAATCTTTTGTGTACAGTGTACATTGTACACCTGTACACAGAATAAAATGTATTTTGAAGAGGTTAGAATCAGCGTGGGGAGAATTTGTGCTCATCGAACACGGTATTAATGTATTCGAAAACTATTTTTTGAGAAACGCTAGGGTGAGAGATACAGAAACGAACTTTGCAGTACTTATTTTTATTTAACATGAACGCAAAATTGATATTGGTTAATGGACAAAATCCAACAGGTATTAATATCTTGTACTACCGCATAAAGTATAATTTTCGTGTTAGGAGGTCAATGAATTGATAAAAGTCATTAATAAATGCAATAAAACACAAAAAAAAGGGAAAGAACTATGTATCCTTAATCAAACTTCTGTAAATATCCCGGCTCTGATTAGCAACGTAGTGTGTTTTTAAGTAGTAGGGTCGACATATTTACAAAGTGTGATAAAGGGATCTATCCATTATATATTTATTCATTTTCTGGCATTTACCGTTAATGAAACCACTTTTTTTTAATCAAGGAATTTTCGGTTCCACATCAAGCAAATTATTGCTGCAATATCTCCTTTGTACTGGGGGCCTTAATCGCAGGAAGGTTTTCGCCAAATTACGTAAGTTTTCGGCTTAAAATTTAGGCAAATTGCCGGCAATATAGCCCCCTGTATCTTTATCTACAGATTTTTGTCAAGGCGAAATTTGTTCGGTAGTTAGATTTAAATATAAAGTTCAGTTTCATTCCAAAACTATGATTGATCAACATTTTGACTGAAAATGTAAATAATCGCATGTCACAGTAATTTCTCATCATTTTTATTTAGAAATAGCGTATCTCTTCGCAAAAATCAACATTCGAAAAAACAATGACTGATTATACTCGACCAAAATTTCAAAATAAATATACAGCTTTAAATCAAAACATTTGGCAAACTAAATGATGTACCATAAATTTTATTTTTCGGCACCAGATTATCATTATTTTTTAGTCTACACTCAGACAATTATATTTTTCATTTTAATTGTCCGCACAAGTCTTTCAAAAATGAAGCATTAAATTATCGAAAAAAACCTAATTGAGTTTCCATGTAAAATCAAAATTTAAAATAGACCTCAAAACCTATATCTGGTAACATTTCAAAGATCCTTCCTTTGATCTTTTTAGGTGAGCAGACTTTTGTCTAAGTAAAATATAATCTCCAGCTTTGACTTTTGACAGTATTTGGCATGGCGAATGAAATTGAAGTCAGGTTAAAAAAAAAAACTGGATTATAAAAGGTAATCTTGGTCACCGGGATAAAAATTGATTAGGAACTGGAATAAACAGAAATAAGATTTGGTTCACTTAGGCTGTTACAGGTTATTCTTGACCTTCTTGGTTTTTTTATTTGAGTTGACAACGGGTTATTTCAGGATGGGGATCTACTATTATATTTTACGAAGTATCTGAATATCTTATCAAGCAGATAACAACTAGTTTATATTGAATTTTTGAATCTCTTTATACATTATTGATGAATATTTGCTGCAGAATGCTCGAAATGAAATAAACGCTGTCAACCTCGATATTTAATCTTTGATGAAATATTCATAAAAGCAGACACTTGAAGATTTACAATTGAATCCTGAGTAATTAATAAAATAAAATGAAAATGCATCAATGAAATTTTTTTTCTGACGAAATATTGCGAATTATAGTTGAATGATAACTTGCAGGGTTTGTAGAAAGTATACTGTATGAGTCAACTAGTTTGAGACGGCAAAAAATGTAAGCGTTCTTTTTTCAGCCGATAACACAAAGTGAAAATAATTATCAGACTGAAACCTTCAAAATTTCTTGTTTTTGGTTCAAAAGTTATCAACAAACGTTCGAGTAATAACCACATTTTATATAAAATATCATGTAATTCCATGGTATTTAATTTTTGTTATATTCATTGTTTTATTAGTTTTATACATAAAAATGTCAATGTATTCTCCTCAGAATTGCCACCAGAATAAAATGTGGTTTCTCTCAAAATATTTTTATAATCTGCCAATGGCCCTTAAATTAAGAAATTATAATCCGAAAAAACTTGTAGGATCTAATTTGCTTCCTGCCAATATCCTGTATCACACTTCTGTTAAAATCCCGGCCTTATAACTTATAAGTTATAAGCAAACGTAGTGTGTTTAAAATAAGTGAGCCGGATATTATCAAAGGTGTGATAAAGGGAGATATATGGTCTTATACGGTTCCAAATACCACGAAGCCGTAGTTTTTGCCGAAAAACCACCACAAGTCTGGTCCAGACCAAGCTTGTAAAGGATGCATCCCTAGTCGATTTTTCATCCCTATCCCCATCCCAATTTGGGAATGGGATGCATCTCATTTCTTTTATCCCCATCTTATCCCAAAAAAGGATGCATCCCCACTGGGTTTCTTTGTTCGTATTTAAAGGTCACTAAAAGTGAATCAACTTCTACTACGTTTCGGATCAATTCATCAACCCAATTTCTGCGGAAATTTTCTCTTGGTGACGCGCTTCAAGGTCAGGAGACTGACAATTGATACACAAATTTGTAACATTCATCATTGTAAAAACAACCTTTCAGATATTTACCTGTTCTTGAGAATTTCAAATATTTTCAAGCAATAATTTTGATCAACAGGTTATCACTACATTGTAGTTTTATTTCTGGTTGACTTTTACCTTTATGTTTATGACATTCTGTTGTGTCTAATATTTGACGCCCTTCAGGTTTTTATGCTTGAAATTGTTTCTTGAACATTTATTATATCTAACGATGCAAAACAATGCACTGATTGAAAGTAAGTGAAGATATCAACATAATTTAATCAATCACAGTTTTTTTCTTCAAATTTGATTTTGATACGGGTGGGTTTCCATTTGCGCCTATAGCCTATATTACTTTTCACACATTTGTAATATCCCGGCCCTACTACTTAAAATACACTACGTTTCTCTATCAGGACCGGGATATTTCCTAAAGTGTGAATAAGGGATAAGGCCATAGCTCAAAAATTATAAATAAAATTTCTTGCATTGTTATTTTTTAGATAATTAATTTTTGTACGATTTCTGTAGTCTTTAGTTAAATCAAATACGATGAAAAAATGGAAAATCTCAATAATAATTAAAATTTTTTATAAGTTTTGATATCTTTTCCATTGTTTATAATTTATTTCGGGAAAAATATCGGGACCCTTAAAAATGTCTCCAAAATTCTATATAATTGAAAAAGCTCGAAAAATATTAACTGTCAAATGTGTCTTAAGGAGGTACTGGTCGCTGGTTTTATGTGGCCTGTGGAGCTTTGAAATGCTCCAAATTGATTTCGGGTTATATAAAGTGTTCTACTGACCAAATTATCATAAAAAAAATTCGAAATTTTCTCGTTTTTTCGATTCTTTTCTAAGTATTTTTTCCAAAATAAAGTTCAAAAATAACGTTTGCTTTAATTTAACCACTCAACTACAAATATCACCTTGAGGTAAGCCAACTTTCTGATCAGTGTTTCCGTGACTTTCTTTAGAGCTTACTTTCGAACAAAATCGAAGCGTTTTTTTTGGGAAAATTTTTCACGTGACCTTCAAAAATAATTTTTTTTGAGTTGGGTCGAAATTCAAGAAAAGGCTTAACCCTGGAATCACAGAATAAAAAGTTCCGCAACGGCACTAGAGCCGATATATCGCTCTACTTTGGACGTTGTTTACAGAAAACTCAAGGTAGTTGAAGCTCCAATTACTTTTGTGATAGTTAGTTGAAAAGTATTTTGCATCAATTCATTCTATTTCTGGAATATTTTTGTTGAAAAAACCAAGGTGTAGCATATCACGTGATACGTGCCCATCGTAGTTTCACAAATTTATTTTTATGGGTACCAACGCACAAGTATCTGCCTTACGTCACACTCAATCCGATAAGATCCCTATATCATCAATCAAAAGTTATTTCTAAAGAGTAAAATAAAATGATGAAAAAATCACGAATTTCTATGAAAAATGGCTATTTTTTCAAATAAAAGCAGATTAATACACTTTTTATTATAATTTTTGAGTCGATATAGTAATCTAGTGACAGTGTGAACAATTTTTGATTGATTACATTAATTTTTATGATAAATCATTTTTTTCATGGAAAACTTTAATCGATAATTCTGAAAAATCACTTCCAAATAAAAATATCAGTCCCAAGATACGATGAATTTTAATGTTTGGCATGCACAAACACTTTCCTAAAATCTGGCTAATCTCACATTGTATTTTAATGTCTAGTTTCGAAATAATTTATCCGGAAGTAACATTCGGCAAATCAACCTCCCCGTAATATTCGTACCAAATATCCACCAAAAAATGAGCAATTTTTTTTTGAATTGCCGCAAAATTCGGGTACGCACCAACCGTCCTCGGTTTTTGCTAGATTGTGTTTTTGACTCGAAATGAGGGAGCTTTTGTTAGGGAGCAAATAAACAATTTATTGCAGAGGTTTAAAATACATAGAAAAACGAGAATAAATCGGTACGCAGAAAAGTATTTTTCCGATAATTTAATGCTTTTTTTTCAAAAGACTTTTGCGGACGATTAAAATGAAAAATAATTGTCTGAGTGTAGACTAAAACAATAATGATATTCTGGTGCTAAAGAGAAAAAATAATAAGAAGTTTTAATTAATCAGAATCTGAAGGCAATTGAGTTTGTTCATTTTTTCAATTTCAAGTTCAAGCCGAGGCCCAAATTGTTGTAATAATTAATAAAATTTGAAATTTTTGACTAAAAGTAAGAAATCAGCGCCAAAAAGACGTTTTAGTTATGGTTACCATGAAAAACCAGAAAATATTTTTAACTTGAACTAACTAATGCAAACCGTGGCTCTCTAGTCCTGCTTTCCAATTTCAAATATCCCCTCCCGTTTTCTCTTAGCTCAACTTTTCACACCTTGATACGCGGCTGAAATCTTTGAAAATAATAATTTTTTAAGAATAAAAAAATATTTTCGAATGATTGATTAAAGCTGTCGGAAATCGAATCAAAACACCTGGGTAAACAAAAACGCCTGTGAGCATGATCTGTATTTGAGATGTGTGTATAATAATCTCTCTTCAGAGCATGTGAAAAAATATTAGCTGGTACTTTCCTAATGGGTCGGTTATTTGATAGACTGATGGTAATTTTGAACTTTTGTCCATTTTAGCCGCCATGGAGTTAAAATTCTAGCTGAAATAAATAAAAACAGATGGAGATTTCTTTCCATAAATTTAAGTAAGGAAATATCTCCTACTATGCCAGGTGTGTATAAACGGCTCTGCGCCTATTGCTCACCTCAAAAAACGACCCCCGACCTGGGATCAATTTTTGACACAAATAAAAACCGAGGACAGTGTCCGCATCCGCAAAATTCTTTATATTGTGTTTGGAAGAAACAATTCTGTGACATTTATTTGGCCATTTTGAAAGGTTTTAGGTAGGCTTGAACCGATATATCGGCTCTGTGATTCCATGGGGTAACANAGCCACGGTTTGCATTAGTTAGTTCAAGTTAAAAATATTTTCTGGTTTTTCATGGTAACCATAACTAAAAACGTCTTTTTTGGCGCTGATTTTCTTACTTTTTAGTCAAAAATTTTCAAATTTATTAAATTATTACAACAATTTGGGCCTTCGGCTTGAACTTGAAATTGAAAATAATGAACAAACTCAATTGCCTTCAGATTCTGATTAATTAAAACTTCTTATTATTTTTATCTTCTTTAGCACCAGATTATCATTATTGTTTTAGTCTACACTCAGACAATTATTTTTCATTTTAATCGTCCGAAAAAGTCTTTTGAAAATAAAGCATTAAATTATAGGAAAAATTACTTTTCTGCGTACCGATTTATTCTCGTTTTTCTATGTATTTTAAACCTCTCCAATAAATTGTTTATTTGCTCCCTAACAAAAGCTCCCTCATTTTCGAGTCAAAAACACAATCTAGCAAAAACCGAGGACGGTTGGTGCGTATCCGAATTTTGCGGCAATTCAAAAAAAAATTGCTCATTTTTTTGTTGGATATTTGGTACGAATATTACGGGGAGTTGATTTTTTGCCGAAGTTTTACTTCCGGATAAATTATTTCGAAACTAGACATTAAATACAAATGTGAGATTAGCCAGATTTTAGGAAAGTGTTTTGTGCATGCCAAACATTAAAATTCATTCGTATCTTGGGACTGATATTTTTATTTGGAAGTGATTTTTCAGAATTATCGATTAAAGTTTTCCATGAAAAAAATGATTTATCATAAAAATTAATGTAATCAATCAAAAATTGTTCACACTGTCACTAGATTACTATATCGACTCAAAAATTATAATAAAAAGTGTATTAATCTGCTTTTATTTGAAAAGAAGTATTTTTCATAGAATTCGTGATTTTTTCATCATTTTATTTTACTCTTTTAGAAATTAACTTTTGATTGATGATATAGGGATCTTATCGGATTGAAGTGTGACGTAAGGCAGATACTGTGCGTTGGTACCATAAAAATAAAATTTGTGAAATTACGATGGGCACGTTATCACGTGATATGTACACCTTGGTTTTCACATATATTTTCTAGAACTAAAATCAAAATTCCAGAAATAGAATTAATGATGCAAAAATCATTTCAACTAAACACAAAAGTATTGGAGCTTCAACTACCTTGAGTTTTCTGTAAACAACGTCCAAAGTAGAGCCGATATATCGGCTCTAGTGCCGTGGCGGAACTTTTATTCTGTGATCCAGGGTAAGCCTTTTCTTGAATTTCGACCAATCAATTTGAACGGTCAAACAACACATTATTTTTGAAGGTCACGTGAAAAATTTTCCCAAAAAAAACGCTTCGATTTTGTTCGAAAGTAAGCTCTAAAGAAAGTCACGGAAACACTGATCAGAAAGTTGGCTTACCTCAAGGTGATATTTTGTAGTTTGAGTGGTTAAATTAAAGCAAACGTTATTTTTGAACTTTATTTTGGAAAAAATACTTAGAAAAGAATCGAAAAAACGAGAAAATTTCGAATTTTTTTTATGATAATTTGGTCAGTAGAACACTTTATATAACCCGAAATCAATTTGGAGCATTTTCAAAGCTCCACAGGCCACATAAAACCAGCGACCAGTACCTCCTTAAGACACATTTGACAGTTAATATTTTTCGAGCTTTTTCAATTATATAGAATTTTTGGAGGCATTTTTAAGGGTCCCGATATTTTTCCCGAAATAAATTATAAACAATGGAAAAGATATCAAAACTTATAAAAATTTTAATTATTATTGAGATTTTCCCATTTTTTCATCGTATTTGATTTAACTAAAGACTACAGAAATCGTACAAAAATTAATTATCTAAAAATAACAATGCAAGAAATTTTATTTATAATTTTTGAGCTATGGCCTTTATCCCTTATTCACACTTTAGGAAATATCCCGGTCCTGATTAGGAAACGTAGTGTATTTTAAGTAGTAGGGCCGGGATATTTACAAATGTGTGAAAAGGTAATATAGGCTATAGGCGCAAATGGAAACCCACCCGTATCAAAATCAAATTTGAAGAAAAAAACTGTGATTGATTAAATTATGTTGGATCTTTCACTTACTTTCAATCAGTGCATTGTTTTGCATCGTTAGATATATTAAATGTTCAAGAAAACAATTTCAAGCATAAAAACCTGAAGGGCGTCAAATATTAGACACAACAGAATGTCATAAACATAAAGGTAAAAGTCAACCAGAAATAAAACTACAATTAGGTGATAACCTGTTGATCAAAATTATTGCTTGAAAATATTTGAAATTCTCAAGAAATCAGGTAAATATCTGAAAGGTTGTTTTTACAATGATGAATGTTACAAATTTGTGTATCAATTGTCAGTCTCCTGACCTTGAAGCCGTCACCAAGAAAAATTTCGCAGAAATTGGGTTGATGAATTGATCCGAAAGCGTAGTAGAAAGTTGATTCACTTTTAGTGACCTTTAAATACGAACAAGAAAACCCAGTGGGGATGCATCCCTTTTTTGGGAATAGATGGGGATAAAAGAAATGAGATGCATCCCATTCCCAAATTGGGATGGGGATAGGGATGAAAAAATCGACTAGGGATGCATCCCTTTACAAGCTTGGTCTGGACCAGACTTGTGGTGGTTTTTCGGCAAAACTACGGCTTCGTGGTATTTGGAACCGTATAAGACCATATATCTCCCTTTATGCACACGCTTTGATAATATCCGGCTCTACTTATTTTAAACACACTACGTTTGCTTATAACTTATAAGTTATAAGGCCGGGATTTTAACAGAAGTGTGATACAGGGATATTGGCAGGAGCAAAATTAGATCCTACAAGGTTTTTCGGATTATAATTTCTTAATTTAAGGGCCATTGGCAGATTATAAAATAATTTTGAGAAACCACATTTTATCTGGTGGCAATTCTGAGGAGAATACATTGACATTTTTATGTATAAAACTAATAAAACAATGAATAATACAAAAATTAAATACCATGGAATTACATGATATTTTATATAAAATGTGGTTATTACTCGAACGTTTGTTGATAACTTTTGAACCAAAAACAAGAAATTTTGAAGGTTTCATGTCTGATAATTATTTTCACTTGTGTTATCGGCTGAAAAAAGAACGCTTACATTTTTGCCGTCTCAAACTAGTTGACTCATACAGTATACTTTTTACAAACCCTTGCAAGTTATCATTCAACTATAATTCCGCAATATTTCGTCAGAAAAAAATTTCATTGATGCATTTTCATTTTATTTTATTAATTTACTCAGGATTCAATTGTAAATCTTCAAGTGTCTGCTTTTATGAATATTTCATCAAAGATTAAATATCGAGGTTGACAGCGTTTATTTCATTTCGAGCATTCTGCAGCAAATATTCATCAATAATGTATAAAGAGATTCAAAAATTCAATATAAACTAGTTGTTATCTGCTTGATAAGATATTCAGAATACTTCGTAAAATATAATAGTAGATCCCCATCCCTGAAATAACCCCGTTGTCAACTCAAATAAAAAAACCAAGAAGGTCAAGAATAACCTGTAACAGCCTAAGTGAACCAAATCTTATTTCTGTTTATTCCAGTTCCTAATCAATTTTTATCCCGGTGACCAAGATTACCTTTTTATAATCCAGTTTTTTTTTTTAACCTGACTTCAATTTCATTCGCCATGCCAAATACTGTCAAAAGTCAAAGCTGGAGATTATATTTTACTTAGACAAAAGTCTGCTCACCTAAAAAAGATCAAAGGAAGGATCTTTGAAAATGTTACCAGATATAGGTTTTGAGGTATATTTTAAATTTTGGTTTTACATGGAAACTCAATTAGGTTTTTTTTTCGATAATTTAATGCTTCATTTTTGAAAGACTTGTGCGGACAATTAAAATGAAAATATAATTGTCTGAGTGTAGACTAAAAAATAATGATAATCTGGTGCCGAAAAATAAAATGTATGGTACATCATTTAGTTTGCCAAATGTTTTGATTTAAAGCTGTATATTTTGATTTTGAAATTTTGGTCGAGGATAAATCAGTCATTGTTTTTCGAATGTTGATTTTTGCGAAGAAGATACGCTATTTCTAAATAAAATGATGAGAAATTACTGTGACATGCGATTATTTTACATTTTCAGTCAAAATGTTGATCAATCATAGTTTTGGAATGAAACTGAACTTTATATTTAAATCTAACTACCGAACAAATTTCGCCTTGACAAAAATCTGTAGATAAAGATACAGGGGGCTATATTGCCGGCAATTTGCCAAAATTTTAAGCCGAAAACTTACGTAATTTGGCGAAAACCTTCCTGCGATTAAGGCCCCCAGTACAAAGGAGTATTGCAGCAATAATTTGCTTGATGTGGAACCGAAAATTCCTTGATTAAAAAAAAGTGGTTTCATTAACGGTAAATGCCAGAAAATGAATAAATATATAATGGATAGATCCCTTTATCACACTTTTGTAAATATGTCGACCCTACTACTTAAAAACACACTACGTTTGCTAATCAGAGCCGGGATATTTACAGAAGTTTGATTAAGGGATACATAGTTCTTTCCCTTTTTTTTGTGTTTTATTGCATTTATTAATGACTTTTATCAATTCATTGACCTCCTAACACGAAAATTATACTTTATGCGAGTACAAGATATTAATACCTGTTGGATTTTGTCCATTAACCAATATCAATTTTGCGTTCATGTTAAATAAAATAAGTACTGCAAAGTTCGTTTCTGTATCTCTCACCCTAGCGTTTCTCAAAAAATAGTTTCGAATACATTAATACCGTGTACAATGAGCACAAATTCTCCCCACGCTGATTCTAACCTCTTCAAGATACATTTTATTCTGTGTACAGTGTACAATGTACACTGTACACAAAAGATTATTGTTTTCACTAAATGCATTTCGAACCATTTTATTTGGGGAACCAGATTTGAGCTACCAGTTGAAAATGACCTGACAAACAAGTTTGCACTGTTTTCTACCGGAAAAAATAATTGAAAACTTTTATAAAATAATTTTTAATATTTTGATAATCTCTATTCATATTTCTTGTTAACAAAATGTTGTTAAAATTCATTATTTTATGATTATATCAATACTGAAAAATTTGATTTTCCTGCATTTTGAACATTGAAATGTTCCGAGAAAGGGTGAGGTTTGCTTTTCCGCTGTGAACATGGTACATAAGCATGCAAAACTGTCAATAAGAATAAATCTTACATTGAAGACCCCAATTTGGGGTCTGGTAAACGCGTGCTTAGTAAACACGCCAGGAAAATATGTAAAACTGTCCGTTGAAAACCCCCAACTTGTACAGTTAAGCCATTAGACGAGCTTTACTGTTGAGCTCACTCAACATATAGACAAATTGAGCTCTACCCAATCAAATCTTAATTATGACGAACGATATTTGCAACATTTGTTCTTCAAATTGATTTTCTAATTTATTTTGGTATAAGATTAATTGAAATCAAGAACTGCATGAAAACGATCCTCCTGATGAAGAATAACAGAAATAAAAAAGTAGTTAAGCTCATATTTCCAAGTTAGATTTTATAAAAAAATCCTCATAATTTGATTATTTAAATTTCCCACAGTTTGCTTACTCTATTGGAGTGCCACTTTTCTAATTTGGACAGATTGGGAAAACATTGCCGAGTACATGTCCTTAAACGAACATACTATTAACAGCCTGAATTAATTCCCTATCTTTCAAGGTAGTACTCCGCTTACAAGATAATAAATATATCCCTCGTCAAAAAATTTCCAAACTTATACCGTATAAGTTCTTCACATTAAATCTTCACATTAAGGGTTTCATAAATTATAGCGTAAAGTTATACGCTATAATTTATGAAACCCTTAATGTGAAGATTTTTAAGTCTAAAAAAATCAAGCAAATATTCAGTGAATGATAAAAACTGTTTTTTTAAGGCTGTCGGGTAACTTCAGTTTAACAAAGCTGTAACAAAGCTTAGCTGAACAAAGATTAGCTGTTATGAGTAAATTTTTTGACAACTGTTAGTCTGCCAAAGTCATATCTATTCATGTTAGAATCACCATAATTTCGATATCCGTTGTTTTCTATGAAATTCTCGGACTATACAGTAGTATCTGTATTATTTAATATATGAGTAATTAACGCCCCTTGTCTCCCAGAAATGCGTGGGCCAGATAAACTATAAAAAATTAGTCGTTTTTTAATTCGTCAACCAATGGACCATTTGGCAAACTTGTCAAAAAATGTTATTCCTGAAAGTATTTTCAAACTAAAGCCAGAAATAAAAATCCTCACTTTTCCTAAAAAAATCTTCAGCAATTGCAAAAAAATGTGACTTCCATTTTCGAAATTCTGGTTGAAATTGTTTTTAAATTTGTATCATATAATATGATAAAAATAAACTGTGTGACGATTTGAAAGAAGAAATTTCATGACTCAAACATGGGTATCGATGTTTTTAAGCTATCTTGAAGAGAACTTTTTTCTGGTCATTTTAGAACCCATGATTTTAAGCTCATATTTAGCTCAAAACTCGAAAGTGCTCATGAAATAAATTAAATCGGACGTGGTCATATTTTGCTGTATTAATATTTAAATTATTTCACCACTTACCTAGTCGGCGTTTTAAATTTTACTGAGTGGAAAGTTTCAACTTGAGTTATTATTTTCAGAGAAATAAATTACAGAAAAGTTTAAGGTTTGGCAATTTCAATCAAAATATTTGATGAATAATAACTTTTAATTAAGTTTAAAAAAAATCAATGGCAACATTAAGTTTGTAAAATATACTATTTTCATTCTTACTGAATCTAATAATGACTGAAAATGTTATCATAAAACAAATTGAAATAGACATGTTAATAATTATGTTTTCAGTGTATCTTAAAATTTAGAACGTTTATCATTCTTGAGGAACAAATTTCTTTGAGCAGAAGTTGATAACTTTCGATGAGCTAACATACTTTTTGTCACATCATACCGCCAAACAACTGAATTTTAGGAGAAGATTGTTTTTGTTGAAAAAAGTCAATATAAATAAGACTCGTGAATCATTGTGTGTGAAAGTATTAGAAGCAGAAATCAGATTTTTTTAGTCGAATTGACATGTATGCTTTGAAATATAGCCAATTCATCAAATATCTTTCGTAGTAGAGTAGTCTACCGGTGGGCTTTGTCGGGCGCTGCATATAAGTAAGATATTTTAGTGTTTACTTAAAAAATTTAACTGACTTAATTTCATCCAGAGATTTTTTCTTATTATTGTCGTCTCACGATGCCTATTAAATAATAATTTAGTTCTGCTTAAAATCTTTCCAAACTTAAATTTGTTCAACCTTTGCCGTTAAAACTGATCACATTTATATCTTTTTCGTGTTTTGCTCTAGCCGGAGGCGCAAGTGTAACTAATTTTAATCTAATTATAGCAATAGAAAGCGCATGAAATTAATTTTAAACTGTAAAAACGTGTTTTAGATCACCTTGAATTCGCTAGAATTAGTCAATTAGGTCGATTAGTCCATAATCATTTTTTGAGATTTTTAAAAATCTGACTTTTGAGCCTACTTCAAATTTGAAAGAAAAGTTTTATCGATGTTCGTTCATAGCTTGTCCCGTAGTTTCAAACAAAGATGTTTTGTGAAAGTACGACGCTTCCAAATAGTTGGTTATTCGTCTGGTTTAGAAAAAATCTCCTTCGGTTTTTAGGCGATGAAAATAAAATTCAGAAAAATGTTTATTTTCGGTCAATTTTGCTTCAAATTGGATTAAACATACTATTAATGAAACGTATGACGTCTGCGAAAATTGTCGTTAGATCAAAAGGGAACTATCTGTTCTTTTTTAGCGTGAAAAAACGGATATAATTTCTATGCATAGGTGGGAGAAAAAAATAACAACACAATGATGCGTGCGTGGGTTGATTCTTGTACGTCGTGTTGTTCAGATCGAACAATCAGAGCGTTATATTTTTTCATAATCATTTTTTTCCCACGATTCGAGAACAAAGAAACAATATTCTTCAACTCTTGCTTTATTTACACCCTCTTAAGGGGATATCATCGACTCGGCAGACTTAAGTCAATTTAACTTACGAAATTAATTAGCTGTTTCATTTTTTTGTGCTTATTATCGTTAGCTGAACCAGAATAAATGTCCAGCTACTCATACAAATGTTTTTTGTCTATTTCAGGAAAGATTTGAGTCCGAACTTTAATTTTTGAATTCGTAAAATTTTCAAAAAAAATCAAAGTATATGCAAATTTCCGCATATTTGGTCCAAAATTTTTTCTTATTTTTTTTGAAATTTGTTAAAAAATCAAAAAAAATTGCCACTTTAACTTTTTTCATGCATGTCTACATATTTTTTTACAGCCGTTTGAAAAATCATAAAATCTTTATTTTTCATGTTCTGTCGAATTTTATGGAAATATT
>SCLH01001161.1:7111-20675 GCA_004367855.1 Oikopleura vanhoeffeni | reverse complement strand
TCAATGAAAAATCAGGTAGAATCACTTATGTAATTTTTTTGAATCTATCAAATATCCGTATGTCAACTAATGAGTCGGTCGCGCGATTTTCATATTTAAATTATCGATGAAATTTTTAACACTCGGCTGTACACTCGATAAGTGCCATTTGGCACCAAATTTTTTTTTAATTTTATGCTGGTGAAAATTTCAAATTAAATTGTTTGTGTGATAGGCGCCATTCCTTTAGATAATAAGAACACTTTTAAATATCAAAACGCAATTGAAGATCAATTTTTATTTCAAAAAAAGTTGTTTTTCTCTACTTTTTGCTATTTTTGACCATATTTCATGGAAAAAAAACTTTCATATCAAAGAAATTTTTTAATACGCAACAAAGAAACCAGACTTTTTAGCGCATTACACCCGGCAATGTCTGAAGTTTAATAAAATCGTCTTCAAAAAAAATCTATGGTCGGGTTGCGTTGGAAATGGAGTTCCAATGAAAAGTGGTTTTTAATAATTTTACAGATAGTTATGTCAATAAACTAAAAATATAAAGGTTTGCAAGAATGGACACTTTTATTGAAAATAAAAAACAAAAAAATAAATTTCACATTTTTTTCTTTCATTTTATATATATATTCGGTTTTGTCTCCGTCGAGGCAGGCCGATTTTATTAAAAATCGCTTTTCGTTATTTGAGCGAGAAAAATTCAGTTTTTTGACGGAGATGAGGACATTGCTGAAAAGAGAAAAAGCAGAATAAGAAAATTTTACGATGAAAAACACCAGAGTAAAGGACAATAAACTCATGTATTTTTTCAATAAAAAAAAGTTTTCGGGAGAAATGTTTCACGATTTATTTTTCGCTCGAGCAAATTGGTCAGCCAAATTTAGTCAAATTTGGTTTGAAACAAATTTCAAAAATCGAAAATATTGGACAAAAATTGGACTTTTCTATTAATGTTCATTAATATCCGATGGTGGAGATCATTGGTTTCATTTATATTATATGGTGGAGATCGTTGTTTCCAATAGTACGAGCAAGCCAAAAAAAATAACAAAAACCTATTTATTTTTGTGAATTTATTTGTAACACGTCTTTTTTGTATCCATTCTAATTTCTTGACATTTTTCTGAACTGTTAAAAACCTTAATTTTCTCCCTTAAAGAGACCCCCTTAACCCTTTAAAATTAGAAGAAAATCACCGGAATTAATTTTTGAAAAGTTTCAAGATGAAATTCTCTTATATTTTTTTTTAATAATTTGTTTTGGAGATCAATTTATGGACATCTTCAATTTCAAAATTAGTTTTTTTTAAATGTAGATTTATTTTTATAAAAAAATCTTATGTGGCACATTCAAAATTTCTAAATCTGTTTTTCAAGTTTGATGCGTTGATTGAAAGTAGTAGTTTTCACACCTGAATGTTTTTTTTATAAATTTTATCAACTTAAGGGAGTACTGGTCGCATTTTAAGGCCAAAAAACAGGGTTTTCAGCGTCGCCTCAATGAATTACTAGAAACAGCACGAACATATGGATTTCAGTTTAGGGATAATTGAACATTGATCTTGCTTCCACAAAACACATCGGAGGCCTCTGATAAGCCGACCAATCAGGAACGATGGAAATTAAGATAGAGAATACTTTATAGCTTTTATTGACCACATAGAACGTGGGCAGAGCCTCTAGTTGAGTTTTACTCAAAAAATTTCATCCGGCGCTTAAATGAGCAAAAAATTTTTTTTTCTTTTTTTTTGGCCAAGTTTTTTCAGGTTCAATGAGTATTGAAGACGGTCTTACTATGGTCGCCAATAAACCAGCAATACTAATAATAATATATCGCTCTGAAAAAATGTACCAATCTACCGGATCGATGCCAGCCCCTTACGGTTTATCATTGATGACTATCACCAATTATGTCACGATTCCTCTAGTCACATATCACATCATAATTGATATAATTATTAACAGTTATTAATCCTCAATTAAAATCGAAAATTTAATGCTTTAAAATTTGTTTCAGTCATTAAACTCCTCGAAATTATGATTATTGTCGGAATCAGGGATGACGAAAATTTTTCAAAGAAAGGCAACAAAAAAGTTCCAGGTCATATAATTTTTCTAAGATAGAGATTAAATTACATGATTATCTATGATAATTTATCTTTCACAATGGTTATCATATTTGAACAATAAAATTCGAAAGATAACTATTATGTCTTTTTCCAAAAAGTCAAACGTCCGAATAGCAAAAAAATGGTGAAATACTTTTTCATAAACCAACGTGCCTTTCAGTAGCTAATTTGTGTCCCCACCGTTCACATTCAACTTTTGGAAACATCAACTCATCCGATTGAGTTTAAATAGCTCAAAATATTTGAGATTAATTAACAGTTGTCGAAAAAACTACTGAAAATAGTTCGATTTGGACCAAGTTGTTTTTAAATTTTTCTGAAGATGTGTTGTTATTCTGAACTATCGAAGAACTCAATCACATGAGTTGTTTTCAAATGCCGACATGTAAACGGTGTTGACACCCTATTAAGGAGGTTGCAGGGTCTTCAATTTATTTTTTAATCCATGGCTGATGAGAACTTTATTAATATTTGATAAACTATATTGTAAGCAGTTAACTTCTATAAAAACTAAAAAAACATTTGAAAAACAATTTCCGAAACATTTTCCAAATTATTGAAAGTCAGAAATTTTGGTTTTCTGGAACAATTCATAAAAATTTAAATTTTACCAGTGTTTACGACTAAACAAATCAAGGAGATTTCAAAAATGGTCATTTAACTTTTTTACAACCTTGGGAAAGTCAAAATTCAATTTTTTTTTCAAATTGAGCTCAGACGCGCACCTTGTTCAAATTCCGAAAAACAAATTTGACAGTGTTTTGGCAAATTGTCTGAATATTTCGATTTCAAAATTTTTAATAGTTTCTATTTATACACATACTGCTACAGACCTTACTCCAAGTTAAACATAAAAAACCAGTATGTGCAGATGATTTTAGCACTAAAATTACTTTTTCAAAAAAATAATTCTACAATGTTTCGGCTAAAAGTATTTTATAATTTTTCGTGACTTGGGTTTAGCTCAAAAATTTGAACTGAAACAGTTATAGAGGTAAGAATTAGGAAACAGTAATTTGGTGAATGTTGGTTAACCAGTTGGTTATGGCAGATAACAATGTGACATAAAAGTTTCCGAACAGCCAAGGTTCTTAGCTGTGACAGTATGAACCGTAACTGAATTGTTTCTATCATAATCCATTAAAAAGTTATATGCGTTTCAAAAAGATAAATTTCAGATTTTAAGACCCTACAACTTCCTTAAGGGAGTGGGCGTCGATAATTGGGCTCTGTTTCACCCATTTTCAAGTGAAGTTTCTGTGAAACCTTGCTTCAGAAATATTTTGTTTTCCAAATACTTAGAACAACTCTTAAGAAAGTTGCCAGTACTATTAAGAGCATCTGATACCTCAACCTTCGCTCAGAAAATGGTTTTTAGTAGGCGTCGCTAAAAGCACTGAAAAGCCTACACCTCATTCATTCCTTATCATTTTTTCTTGTTATTTGCAATTCAACTTTCAAATACGAATGCGCATCTCCGAGCGAAACCTTTTTGAAAATTTTGCCCCTAGTGGTCAAGATAGCTTATTTGGGAGCCTAACGCAAAAGCCTACTCCTCCTTGAAAATATATAGAAAATTTTCAATTTGTGAATGAAATTTACCGCAAAGCCTGGATTAAGGTCCGAGCGAAGAGTTTTTTTCGAATTTTTTCTCCAAAATCTCAGGAATGACTTGTGAATTTCTTTTTTTGTTGAAATTACAAACTATAAATTTTCTAAACCCTACTTTATTTTAAAAAAATACAGAAAAAATGCTGGGAGTTAAAAAACTCAGTGACAAATTTTCTACAAAATAATGCAATCACGAAAGTTNACCTTTAATTTCAACCCCCGAAAAACCGACTTTTCTTTGAAAATATCTCAAAACCAAAAAAAACTTATAAGTGAAAAAAGTTGGATGAAAATTCTCTACAAAAAAGGTGTATCAAAAAGTATTATACGTGAAGCTGAGATACCGACGCCCACTCCCTTAAGGGGGTTTTATAGGCTGGAAAGGCTTGTTCGCATGCTCATAACTTTTTCAAAGTCAGAAGTAAAATGTGTTCCAGAGATTACGAACTACTATTCCTGAGATTTGTATAATATTGTTTTGAAGGCATAAAAAGTTATGAGCCTTCGAAAAAGCGTTTCCAGCCTATACAACCCCTTTAAAAGTCAGTACAAAATAGGTGTATCAAAAAGTATTATACGTGAAGCTGAGATACCGACGCCCACTCCCTTTAGGGGGTTGTATAGGCTGGAAAGGCTTGTTCGAAGGCTCATAACTTTTTCAAAGTCAGAAGTAAAATGTCTTCCAGAGATTACGAACTACTATTCCTGATATTTGTATAAGATTGTTTTGAAGGCATGAAAAGTTATGAGCCTTCGAAAAAGCGTTTCCAGCCTATACAACCCCTTTAAGTACTGAGAGGCACTTTGATTGGGAAAATGATATATTGGAATTTACAGAGATCCGACGGCAAAAATTATGCATTTGGTTAGCGACTTATTTGAGCTCAAGTTAACACAAAAAACTTGGTGATAGTAATGAGAAAAAGGAAAAACAGCTTTCAATCGAAACTGAATAAAAAAGCTTTGTTTTACTGACACAACAGTTCTGAAATATATGATTTTTTGACAGGTTAGAATTATTTAAAATTTTGAATCATTTTTTACATAAAAACTGTTCTGTTGAAATGGTCTAATTCCGAATTCAAGTTTCCAAGTCTATAATGTCTGAAAATAAACTCAATTTAGTTTATCAAAATACAGGCGTAGGGAAGAGTAAGAATTACTATTGTGAAAATTGGTAACGAACGTCACCAAAACTTTAAAATAAAATATAGATAACAACAGTCTGAGGTAACCTGTTCAATCAAATCCCCTTTATTTGAAAAGTGCAAGTCATTTAAAATACCTTTTAGAGAATATACTGGTAGGTTTTTGTCAATAAACGGTTTTTTTAAGGAAATATTTTGATGAAAAAGTGTTCGGCGTTCAAATTCTAATGAGGCGAATTGACAAATAAAAAAAATATATCGATTTATTTTTTTTCAA
Source organism: Oikopleura vanhoeffeni (assembly GCA_004367855.1). Lineage (NCBI taxonomy): Eukaryota > Metazoa > Chordata > Appendicularia > Copelata > Oikopleuridae > Oikopleura > Oikopleura vanhoeffeni. Next base: position 15,517 of record SCLH01001161.1, on the reverse strand, counting down.
TTTATTATTTGGTTCAATGCGAAGAAATATCACCATTAATACATACAAATACATACTGAGGTTTCTGTCTAAAACCTCTGGTAAATTGTTTCGAAATGTCCATTGCAAAATTTTAAAAGCTTTTTTTTCGAAAAAACGTGTTTTAAAGATATTTTGAAAAGATTACCCTTCGAATTTTTATCCGAAATTTTTCTTACAGGAGAACGCACTAGCTTTTGAAACGTAGGTTTGGCAATATTCACCCGGAATTATTTTAATAGTGTGTCCTTATAGATACAAACAACAGTAGTGTTGCCAAAAAACTCAGTTGGTTACTTAACTAAGGTGAAATATCGTTTATCGCCCATGAGTTATTTAGCAAATAACCGGCTACAGTTTAACCATACCATTTCGAACAAGTTGCTGATTGAAATATTACGGTCCTATAAATTTGTAAACGCTTATTTATTTTGGATATATTCATTCTAAATCATATCGCTTTTTGATAAAAATGTAACGACACGCTTATGAAAAACCACATAAAAACATTTGTCGGAGATATAAGTTTATCTCGCTGGAATTAAGAGTGTTCCATTCGGACATTTTCGACCCATAACATTAAAAAAGTTTATCGTTCCCTGAGACAATTTCCAGCTGTCAATTGAAAGTATTTCAAGAGAGGAACGTCAAGATAAGCTGGAAATAAAACACCATTTTTAATATATTTAACTTCGGAGTCAATCGGGAAAGTACGGTTTAAACGTGCCGAAAAAACTTGGTTGATTCATTTAATTCCGTAGATACCGGAAAAGTTAGATGATCGATTTGAAAATAATTTTTGAAGTTTGTAACCTATGATAAAGAATGTAATTCGATTGTATCCAGGATGTATTTAGCCGCAGAATGTCATTTAGTTTGACGAAATAGCTACGAGAAATTAATGGTATTTTTTGACCTTAATTTTGAGGAATTTCAAACATGAAAAACCGACAAAATACCAATGATTTAGCATGGTAACAAGTTATATCTGCCAGATTTCTGATGATATAAACTACTCAAATTTGATTTAAAGCTGGATGTATATAAATTTGAGGTTATAATTTAAAAATTGAAACGTGAAATGTGGTTTGGGACAGATATGTTTAAAACACCTTATTTCAATGCTGCATATTGCATTTTTAGACAGAAGTATACAAAACATTGATTTTTAATCATATTTTGTCATGAGTATTGATGATTACTATTGAACTGTATCTGAGATACGACAGAGTTTTCCAATCATAGGGCCTATGATTCATAGCATCAAATGTATTTTTTTTCAATTTCCTAATCCGCATCGGTCCGGCCCCAATCGTTTGTTAAAAATACTACTGAAATGGGCTTTTTTGTAGGTCAATCGTTCAATTTTCGAACAATTACATAAGCAATAATTAGGCGCCTCTTTCACGATTTTTTTCGATAATTTTAAAACTTTATTGGAAAAGATTTGAACAAAATATTTGGTTTTTACCATGTAAAGGTTTTCAGAAGTTTTTGCTGGTCTTGCCAAAAATTTCGTAAAATTATTTATACACATTATTGTAAGGGTTGCAACTAACATGAGGTATTTTTTGACGAAAATCTAACCTGGAACACAGAGAAAATCCCTGGGAAATCGTATGAACACTAATCATATCGATTTGAACAAATGGTTTTAAATTTCCCATCCTATGAATGGAAGCTTGCTCAAGTCGGTTTTTAATGTCCACATGGATCCGAGATGAGCGACGTTAGAGCATTTTTACTAACGTCTATATTCTGTTTGTGTTGATACTGCAATTTTTTCTGTTAATTTTTATAATTTGTGAAAAAGATTTGAAGTTTTACCGCGAAAAGGTGGATTTTATGGTTTTGCTCGATTTGAGCAGTATTTTAATTAATTTTTCTTATTAAAAATTTTTAATTATTTAAGGCAAGACCCGGGACGATGAGAATTAATAATTAATCGTGGAAACATATAAATTATTTAATAAAATGCTTATATCCAGTGTTTTCCACAAAGAATTTGTGGTCGTTCCTTATAAAATAGGACTCTCCAAATGGATCATTTTGGTTTCCAGGGGTCCAATTTTTGTTAAATAACATTTCAGATTATTTGATATGACTAAATCTCACTCACTGTTTTCTTTCTAGATGTTTAAATTTTTGACTGGCATCAAAAATAGGTCTTAACCGTATATTTTGCATAGGAACAATTTTTTTGAGCATTGAAAACAGATTAAAGAAACATTTGGAAAGTGAATAGTGGGAATATACTTGTAAGTATATCTAGTAAGTATATTAAATTTCAGCTGTACTTATTGAGCACTAAAAGTTTTGATTGCTTGATTATCTGAATTTTTTTGACTAATAATCATCATTTATCGTGGATTATGGAGATACTTATGAAACAGAGATAATGTTGCTTTGTTCCGTATCGTGAATTAAATGTCTCAAAAGACTATTTAGGAAAAGTTTGTTCGGTCATATTTTATAACTACTTGGCTAAGATACAGTGCAGCAATAAATTTATTGTCAAAATTCAGTAATTGATGTTTTTACTACGCTTTTGAAAATTATTAGGTGGAACCTGAAATAACGGTTCAAGATATCAGACGTTTTTAGGGGTGAGTAAACAAATAATTCACCTTTATCCACTTTTAAGAACACTTAATTTTTTATAAAGATATATTGTTTCAGTTTAGATTTCCTTTTGCTGTCTGAGGACAATAATGATATTTACAAATTTGAAATTAAAGCTTAATTCTGATCGGTCTAAATTATTTTTATAAACAAAAAATTTGCGTTCAAGATTGAATATAAATTCGTGATAAAATTCAAAGATATACTTTTCTCAACCTAAGTGCCTCTTAGTCGTGAATATGATGTCCACACCGTTTCCATTATGGCTTTTGGAAACGACTCATTTGATTCAGTTTTTAGATAGCTCAAAATGACGTCAGAAATTTAGTTGATAATCTAGCAGTCTAATTAATCCGTATTTGAGTATTAATTGAAAGATTGACAATAAGTTTTGGAAACAATTTCAGAATGGTCCGATTTGGTCTGATATTTTTTAAATGGCTTTTCGAATTCATGGTTATTTTCAGCGATCTTAAAACTCAATCAGATGAGTCGTTTTCAAAAGCAGGCATATAAACGGTGGGAACAATTGTTTTTATTTTTGATTAAAGAATGTCGTCTGAAACTTTAAAATGTTGATATTTCAAGACATGGACTCTTGGTCAAAAATTTTTTTCATTATAATATAATGATTGTATACTCAAAATTCATCAAAATTCCAACAGTTCATATTTTATCTATAAGTGTCCAAACTTCAACTTACCAAGCGTTCTCTTATAACTTCCTTGTTGAAATCTCCTATTACTGCTTAAAATTGCGAAAAACAGAATTAATTTTCAAAAATATTTATAAATTTGGTTAAGCTCAAGTCAAAAAGTGGTTCACAGAGGATGAGGGGAGCGAGATATTAGCTCAGCCGATGAGTGCGCCTCTAGCGGAGGACTTTTTTCAGAGGATAGAGAGCGGCGCTGCGCTGAAATGAAATTGTAATCACTCAATTTGGAATGGATTATTCTATGACATAATTAACTGCTATTGATAATTATATAAAATAATATTGGCTTGTTAATTGCGGAAAATTGACAATTGAAAAAAAGCTAGAATGTGACTATAATATATATGACATGACGAACAACTTGTGGTGGTTTTGACTACAGTTAAGGAAAATCGAGAAAATTTATTATTAATTAAAGAAATGATATAATATCATTTCTTTAATTAATAATAAATTTTCTCGATTTTCCTTAACTGTAGTTAATTTATCATTTTCCTGGTGATAAAAACTTTCTGATTCATTCCTTATACCAGGGGTCGGCAGACCGACTTGAAAAAACCTGATCGGATTGACCTGATTGGATTGAGGAGGTTTAAAAACTTGATCGGATTGACCTGATCGGATTGAGGAGTTTCAAAAACTTGATCGGATTGGATCGGATCGAAAAAAGTTGATCCAATCCGATCAAGTTCAATCCAATCTGATCAAGTTCTGCCGGCCCCTGCCTTATACTACTTTCATGAGAGAAAGCTCATTTTTTGTAAGTAATTCTCGATGTAGTGCAATTTTCGAAGATGCTATTAGATGCCCTCTTTGAAGACGGCGATAAGTGATCATAACGTGAGGTTCCCTAATATATAGTAGTTTCTGGTAGTTTATTATAGAACCTTAAACTACGGAGAAAAAGACTTTCCGGAAAACCTTATATTGACCTTGAAAAGTTTTTCTCTGGACAAGACTTAGAATAAATTGCTTGTAGAATACTGCAACTAATTTGATAAATTATAAATTTATCTGATAATTATCATAATAGTTTATCCTCATTAAATTACTAGTCATGGAAGTGATTCCGATTGATAAATTTTCTTGCGTAGGTTGCAGTTATTTAATAGTATAAATCAAAATAGCTCCATGTTCAAGCAAACGATTCCTCATCTTTTCCAACCATGTTGAAGGAGAAGTCAAATCAGAGCCAATCAGAGACGCGTATTCTTCCACGCTTTTACCGGTGCTCCCTGAGTTGAATGCATATTATCATAAGAACTACCTATTTTGGATATTTTTAGATACTGTATAAAGTAACGTTAAAATCATACAACGAGAATCAAACCCAAAAATTTATTTAGATGCAAATTAATCATGGAAAAATTGCGCAGCGCAAAAATGTAAATTATCTTATTTTTTAAAATTATTCGTAGATATTCAATGTGATTTTCTGCTATTGATACTTACAGGATATGTTTTAGATTTTGGGGTGTGTGCTGGGGAGATTGAAACGAGCAGTCACGTGGCTTAGGCGTTAAAACACGTGAATCCTCCTCCTTGAACTTTGTTTTGACTTAAATGAAGAAATATTCATTATTTTGTTTTTGTTTATAAAGGGGACACTGTAGATTGCATTTTAATATCAAATGTGAATATTTTTAGAACGCATTTGCCAAAAAATAATAATTTGCCTTTTAAAATAAGAAATGCTCCCAAAAAATTACTTTTTGTTACACGCACGGGGGCATTTTAGAAGCATTCTTTAAAGGCTTAATTAATTTTAGCATTCTTGCTTGATGCATTTCAATAAAATAAAAATTTGGCCTCTGTCGACGTGTTTCGAGGTGACGCATCGAAAAAAACCTAGGGCCAGATTGTTAAGTTTGCGAGTATTTGCAATTCCACCACCTGGTCCCACTTAACTTACCATTACGTAAATCAAAGTCTTCGGGCCAATCTTAACACTCCTATAACCTACACATAAATCCGATAAACAATCAGGATTAATAAAGTTAAAAAGATTTCTAGAAAGTATCGAAAAAAAGAGACAGAGACAAAAAAAGAGAAAATGAAAGTCGAGATTTTACACCCGGCAAGTTAAGAATCGAAATTCGAGCGATAATTATCTTGAAGCCCCAAATTTGAGAGTAGCACAATTCAAACCGACAATTACGGCTGAAGTTAAATCTTCTATTTTGCAACATTGCTTCCGTCTGAAAGCTGAAAATGTTCGTTGTTACAAATTAGAAGCGGTAAAATTATTCTATAAAGAAAACTATTTTGAAGAGTTCAAAAATTTCGAAAAATTTGACGATTGGAAAAAATGCCCAATAACAGGAAAAATGGTTTTAAATGGGAAACAAAATTCAATTATGATCAGTCAGAAGAAAAAAATAAATTTGACGAGGAAAAAAGTCAATTTTTGCTCAATCCTCCAGCAGCATTTGAAATTTCTAGTGAACAAACAAATGAAGTTATTGTGAAGGGAATCAAATTGGAAGGCTCAAACGCTCAACACGCTTAGCTGTAGTCAAATGGTTTATAGGTTGGGTTTCGACCTGCGAAAATTTGAAATTTTAAACTGTTGATCTTAGCTCAAAACAAAAAAATTTAAGTTAGAATTTGAAAAGTTGAAAAATATTTTTTCGAGAGAATTAAGCCAGAAATATGAGTTTTTAAAGTTTAGAAACCATATTTGAATTTAGTCGCAAACTGCCGCCAATTATATTTATTTTTAATCAAAAAATTTGGGAGGTTGCCCTGTATAATATTATTCGGTTTAACCGAATTCGAAGTTTTCCGCCTACGCCTTTTTGCTATTTTCGATAGTCAAATTTACTCATTAAATGACAATAAATTTTTATTCAAAGTTATTTGAAAAATATTTATTTTGTCTTAAGACTTGATTACTGCCATTCACCATTTTATCCTATTTTACGACGCTCAATCATTGATGACAAGATTAGTTATAAAGTTATTGATGAACTTTAAAACAAAATTACATTTGTGCGTTTTTTTCAAATTTTTACTGTATTACAGTACTTATTTTCTGCAAATGACACTTTTCATCGTGATCAGAAACAAATTCTAAGACTTTTTTTCCATTACACCTTAGCCCAAAAATGATCACGTGAACGTATATTCAAGAAATAAGGTCGCCAAAATAGTACTTTTTTTTCAAAAATTGCTTAAAAAGTGAAAGGTTCTTTTGAAGTTTTTAAGACTTTTTTTTCCCCAGCACACACCCCAAAATCAGATTGTAAAGAAATGCATCACGGATCAGATTTTGTATGTGTTGTTTCAGCTACGAAACAAAAAATTCAAAAACTGAAGCAAAAGTTTTGTTGCAAACCTCATTAACTTTGTACCATATTAAATATAATTTTAAAATATAGTTTATGTACATGAGAGCCCAATACCTTCGGCCCAATATTTCCGAATGTGCTGATATTGCCGAATTCAATCTACGCAAAATCAAGATTTTCAGCTAAAATAATTCCAGTTCCCATATCGCCGAAAGTGCCCAATATTGCCGATTTTTTTGAGATTTATTTCTCAAATCACTTAGAATGCGTCATGAATGACGTCACTTACAGCCTGTAGGATCATGAGGATTATTTTTCTAAAATCTACTTTTAGTTGACTGCGCGCAGCTGCGTTTGATGGAGAATTACTCCTTATAAAATTGGAAAATTGTTTGACATATGACGTCATTTCCAACGCCTACGTTTTTTTCATTTTTTGAACAAAAAATTTTATTTTTGTTCCCATATTGCCCAAACTGCCCAATCTTGCCAAATGTGCCAATATTGCCTAATTTTTTTGCAAAAAAACTTTCGGCAATATTGGGCGGCCCAATTTGGGCCCCAGTGTATAATAGTACAGTGGGTGAGACCGATTGGCAACAGTGACCAATGAGCAACAGTGAGACCAATGAAAAACACTTTTTAGCCAAATTGATGCCAAAATTCGGCTAAAATGATGCCAATGGGCAACACTTTTGGCCGAAACCTCGTGTGTTGTCCATTGGTCTCCCCACTGTATTTGACTCATTTAAAGTTTATGAGTGTGGGCTGAAAAGCGGCCTCATGAGTGGCTAGGAGGGTCTTAGGAGTGTTAGGATTGGCTCCCTAAGCCCACATCACAGAGTAAGCAAAAGGTGTTAAAGGGATATAACTCGTGATCGTGAAACTGTTAGAGTGACTTTGAAAAAGTTGCAGCTGGCTAATTAGTCTTTTATGAATATCCTATCCTTATCTTGGAAGCGTTAGAATTAATTATTCGTCGTTTGACACTCGCCTGGAGAAAGTCAGATTGCATTAATCAGTTGGAACTCTGTAAGTAATTGTAGGGTACATTTTTGTGATGACAAATTTTTTGACTTATATAATATTCGCGCTGGCTTTCCATAAAACCGCCAAAAATACTTTTGTAACATTCCAGTATATAAAGTTCACATGTATATTATTACACTTTGGTTAGAATGCGTAGCCACTACTCATTTTAACGTTGTGGCTACGCATTCTGACCAAAGTGTGATGAAGGGATATATCCCCTATTCACACTTTTCTCAATATCCCAGCTTAAAAACACACTACGTTTCCTAATCAGAGCCAGGATATCAACAAAAGTGTGAATAATGAATATGTAGCAGATTAGTATATCAGCGATATTTTGACGGCTATTGAAATGAAAAAAATTCTATTTTTGTGAATTATACTCTACAGTATGGTCCATACTTAGGGTTCCGCACGTTCGCGTTCACGCCTATTAAACCGCTAGTATTTATTATCTTAGGAAATTATGGAAAATTTTTTAGACAGGAAAATTAAAGTTCTAGATTTAAGTTCTCCCGTGCGGAACCCTATCCATACTGTTTAGATAAACTATATTTTGGCCGATTTTTCAACTTTGAAAGATTGGGTTGAATAATTAAAAAAATATTGACAGATAGAATTTTTTCAAGAATAAGGCAATGATGAGTGATTTTATTGATAAATTAAAAAATTCAAGCAATTCACAAACAATATGTTCAAGCAATTCACAAACAATATATACAGCAGGGT
>SCLH01001160.1:219712-237033 GCA_004367855.1 Oikopleura vanhoeffeni | reverse complement strand
AAAGAGAGAGATTTAGGTCGGAAGCAAGAGAGTGATGTCCCGGAAATGGGAAACGGTTCGGTTTCTCCGCCGGGGGAAAAAAAAACGGAGAGGAGACAAAGGGAAGAGAAGATGAAAAGAAAAGAGAAAGAAGAGAAATAAAGAAAAAGAAAAAGAAAAAGAAAAAACAAAAATTTTGGCCCCCCAAAAAAAATTTTTTTGGGGGAAGAAAACCCCGGGGGAAGGGGCCAAAAAGAAAATTTTTGTTTTTTTTCCCCCCCCCCCGAATTTGGGGTAAAGAATTTTTTGAACGAAGGAAAAACAAAAAGGTTTTTTGGGGAAGAGTTTTTTTTTTTTTTTTGGGTTTTTTTAGACCAAACAACAAAGAACAACCAAAACCCTTTGCCCACGCCGGTTTTTTTTTCCCCCCCCCCGGAAATTACCTAGAGAATTTTTTTTTTGGAAGGTGTTTTTTTTCAAACAGAGGTGGTAAATCAAGAAAAGGAAAAACATTCAACGAGGTTTTTTTTTTGATTTTCGACAACATGTTTTTTTCAGGCGAAATAAGATGTTTTTTAGCTTTAAAACCAGAATAATAGTTTTTTTAGTTGGTTTTTTGAGCCTTTGAAGGAACGGAAAAGAAATTGGTTTCCCCCCCCGAGTTTAGGAAATTGGATTAAATTTAAAACGAACAAGCGAAGAGATTGAAAGTTCTAGACATGGGCATTGACTTGGTGTTTTGGGAGGAAGACCGTGTTTGATAATTTGACACGCTAAGCGAGTGGAAAGGTTAACGAGTTTCCCGTTTGAAAGTTGAAGGAATACCGTTTTTTTTTGACAGACAAAGTATTCAGACCTGAGAACGTATCGAGTGGAACATGAAGAAGAGACATCAAAAGCTCGTTGAACGAAACACAGAAGAATTGAAGAGAGTCCCATAGAAAAGAATTTTGAATTGGGAGCAGAAAGTAAGCGAATGGATGACGGAGAAGAAATTATCGTTAATGGCAGTTCGAGCAGATATCGATGGAGACGGAGAAGAACATGCGATGAAGACAAGAGAGCACTTCGATGGCAGAAGGAACGAGGACAGGTCTTGAGAGTTTTTCGGATTTAGACGAAATGAACCACCACCCCCCGGCCATGTTTTCGGAATACAGTGTATACTTTACATTTTTTAAGTAAAAACTTGTATTGCTTTAATATTTCTAAATATGTTAGATTTTCCAGGAGTTTATTTTGTACATTTTTTTTTTTTTTATTTAGGTTTGATTTTTAACGGTTTTGAGAGTAGTAAGGTAGGGTCCTGCTGAGGGTTTACCTTGGAGAGGTAAGAATTTAGTTTAGGGACAAATTCAGGTTTGAAATTTTTTTTTTTTCTAGGGGGAGAGAACGTAACCGCGCAGTACTCACTTTAGGATATACACGAGGTTTTAAGCTTCAACGTTGCTCGTTGAACTCAACGAGTGGGCTTAACACCACACGAGCGGTTGAAACCACGAAGTGGTTTATAACCCAACGGTCGTTTGGGCTTGAAAAGTGATCGGTCGTATGTTAGACACCAACCGAGTCCGTAGGACTTAGGGGTTTCGACAACCGTCCGGGTAGTGCCTAGTGAACGAGGCCTTGGCCATATAAGTTAAGCAAGTTTCGTTACACACAATTCCTCTAAGATTGCTTCGGCCAATGAGAGGCGAGGTAGCCAATTCAACCTTTTGTATTCATCTCCCAACTACAAGATCTCGCAACCAGCGATGATATTACTAGCTCATGATTTGGTTATAGACCAGAGTAATGGATTATAAGACTGATCGTCATTGTGATGGAATATATAAATGAGGCGTTTAGTTATATCAATTATAGAAGAAATATATTGGTCTCCATCGCAGGTAATACGCATCTTGGAGCACAACTATAGAGAAGTTCACTCGAAGCATTATCTGAAGAGGAGACTTTTAGGAGTGCCTTTAAACTTAATAGAAGTATTGCCCCTAATAAACTTCCCTACGGACGTAGAAAATACAAGGACTTTACTTCTATTGTTTACGTGTAGTGTGATACGTTATCAGAAAGAAGACTCCGATGTATGCTTTTGGTAGTCTTTTCAGTCATGGTAATGAACTTGAGTTTGACCTTGAAGTTTGGACCAGTTTTTGCTCTCTAGCAACTTTTCAGTATATAATGGACCCATAGTTGCTAATTAGTTCATGAGGAAGTCGATCCCGAAGCTTTGTGTTTGGTGAATATTGCAAATAAATTCGATGACTTTAAAATTGACCTTCACTTGACCGGTCATTGTGGGTTGACCTGGTGGTCGTTGTGCTCTAAATCGCGAGACCCAAAACGGAAAAAGTTTTTAACTCTTGTTTACCGAGAAAAAAGCTAGTTCTTGATTAACATTTTCAGAGCTGCATTAACTTATGTACCGAAAATTTGACCTTGAAATCAATTTTTTGAAACAATTTTAAAACGAAAGAATTTCTCATTTTTTTAAAATGAACAAAGAAAAAATTGTTTACAAGATGGGCTAATAAAAATCGATACCCATTTTTGACTTTGAAATTTCTCTTATTTCAAATCGTTCATAAGAATCCTATAGGTCGACTTTTTATAAACCTATTCTCAATCATAGTTGAACTATGTTACGCAATGGGTTATAGAGAGCAATATACATACTGTATGTCACATTCAGTATGTCTTTTTAGTAGCGACTGGGAAAAAGTAACATTATGAAGCCCCTTCTAATCTCACTTTTAAAATCCCTTAACATCTCACTTTTATTCATGAGTACTTGAAAAATATCAGGTCAGTAAAGATAGACATTGCAAATGGTTCCGAAAATATACCCAGGTTTCAAGGTTAATGATTTTGGCAACAATTATCACCAATTAAATATTAATTAAAATGCTTGATCTAGCGAAACATTGTTAAATCAAATAAAGTTCGAAATGCATAGGTTTCCAGATTTTTGATTTGGCAACATATACCATAATAAATATTAATATAATGCTAACCTGTAAAAATATTCAACGATTTACATTTAACATTGTTAAATAAATTATTAAAAATACAGTACTGTTGACATATTGTATGTTAATTTTTACTCCCGACCTTTTTTGCTGAAACCCGCTTGCCACGGATGATTTAGTCTGTTAGCTTCCAAATTCAAGATTGGAAGCCAGAAATGTGACATGCCTGTATAAATTATTTTTAATCGAGCTAAACATTTTTTTAACAGTCCATTGAAAATATCTATCGGTGATATATCCGCAATTCTAATGGCATGGCTTAGTATCACTCACTCTGACAACTTGGTTAACCGCGGTTAAACCTTCTAACCATTACACACGAATCGTACAATATTGTATCAAAAGTGCATTTTTTAAAATCCAAGAATTCCGAATTAGAATTTAACACGCCCCTGATATTCTTGTTATGAGATTTTCACAATGATAACACAAAATTGTCTCCTGAAATGTTTCAAATATCGACTTTAAAACTAGATTGCATCGCTCGTTTCGACTGGAGAGCGGACGAAAGACAAAACAAAAATATAATTTTGAGCTCCCCTCTAAAAGTTGAACTCCGCTTCATACAAATAGCTGTAAGAGTCTAGTATGACAACTATTTTCGTCGAGCAACCAATCAAAAGACGAATATAAAATTGTTCCTTGAGGATTAACTCGTAGACTCGATTTTAGCGCAACTATTTTGGCCAGCACAGAACACATTTAATCGCTTTTACGACGCTTATTCAAAATGAAAGATCCAATTATAAAGTTATCGATAAACTTGACAAACAAAATGACGTTTCTTGTGCGTTTTCTTGTTTTTTATTGAAAATTTTTATGTATAACAGTAACTTCCATTTTTTTGCAAAAATTTTTTATTAATCACAAAAATTAAACCTTTCATCGTGATCAGAAAAAAAAATTCTAAGACTTTTTTTCCCATTACAAACTATAGCCCCAAAATGATCACGTGACCGTAAAATTATTTAACAAGGAATAAGGTTGGTAAAAGTATACTGTTTTTTTTCCCAAAAAATGCTTACAATCAATTTTTGAAAACGAAGTGAAGTGGTTCTTAGAGAAGTTTTACAGATTTTTTTAACAGTTACACTCAGTCCGAAAAACCGATCACAGTGACCTTCAAATTAAGAAATGAGTTTTGCCCCAAGTACACCCCAAAAGTACTCAAATTACGCCGCCGAAAAAGTTATTTGAGGACTAATACACACCTAATTTAAGAAGTTTTTTGAACATAATAATAATTTTCCCCAAACACGTCCACGTGATCTATTTTTTCAAGAAATAAGGATTTATTTCTTGACATCATTTTTAAAACTTTATTTTTTTTGGATTATATTTCGTCCACGTGATTTTATTCAGACTTTTCTGTAATGAGAAAAAGTCTTAAAAACGTTTGAAGTTGACCCTGGCACATTTTTTTTTTTTGACGTATTCTTTGAAGTTAACTTTTTCAAATAATACTGTACATTGGTAAAACCATATATTTTTTTTTTTCAAAAGTACTCAAATCATGCGAAAGACCCTTCAAAGAATCGTAACGATATTTTCTAAGGACCTAAATGCATACAGTATGGCCCCCAGTTTTTTAAATAAGAGCCAGATAGGCTTCGAAATGACTGGATAACAATAAGAACTGCGTAGGCGAGAGAGAAGGTGAGAAAAATGAATTAATTACCGATTGGGTTTTTTTTTTTTAATTTCAAGATTTCTCTGTTTTGTATTATTTGTGAAAATTTGGCCCTCCGTTTTAGACTAGAAGCACCTCTAGAATCAAGACTTCGATAAATTTAATCACATTGATTCTAGAAAAGGGTTCGCCTAGCGTGCGTAGGCGATCAGTATGTCCCTCGCATTCCTCCCACAATCTTAATAATATTGAAGAATAATTTTTAAGAGTCTTTTTTCCACGAGAATTTGCAAGGAAAACATATAATTTTTTTAGACCACACTGCTTAGAAAATTATTTGAAAGTTTTAAAAATAAAAGGTAATTTGCAACATATAAATAAAGGTTAATTTCATTCAATTTATTTGCACTTTATTTTAGTCCGAGTCATAGTGAATTTCGCACAGTTTTTGGTTTCTTAATCTTTCAAATTAAATGCCTTTAAAATTCGTATTAAAAATTTTATTTTTTTTTGTTATTTCAATTGTATAGCATTTGTCTGAATATTAATTTTTTAAAGCTATTGAAAAATGATGTGAATAATGAAACTTTGCTTAATATGGCCGATTTAAAAGTGAGGCACACTAGTTGGCTAAAAATCGAGTCTGGGTTACAGATTTCAGTCCTAAAGTCTACGATTTTAAGGATAATGTTAATTAAAATGTCATGGCAATAATTTATGTCAAATGAGAGCGTTCTTAAAAAAAAAATGAGGACGTTTTTTTTCTGAACACTTTTTGTCCTCACAAAAACTGACGATTGACATAAACGATATTATAATGTTTTTTAAACTCCACTCAACTGATGCACGAATTTTTCAAGAACAAAACTTAACTTTTTTTTCAAGAAATTAATCCGAACCTAATACTTTTGTCAACACAATGGGATTTTCAAGTTGTACATGCCGAAATTAAAAAAATCACAAAAAAACCAAGTTTTTGAAATACAAAACAAAACAAAATTATGAATTATACTGTATGATTTGATGAAACTCAGCGGATATAAGCAATAATACACCTAACTTACCGATAAATATTTCTCTCTATTATAATTAATCTCTCCTTGAAGTTATCAATCGCGTTTTTACCTCTGATTTAGTAATTTTTTTTTGATATTTTTTTCATTTCGATCCGTTTTTTTGAATGAACACACACATCGGCTGGTCCTGATTTTTCGGTGTCAGCGTGATACGGACGCCTTTTACCCCAGATTTTCACCCAGCCTGACAATCGCCCCCTTCCGAATCCGAATGCTCTCTATCACCTGTCGAGGGTGATTTTATTCCTTTTTTCATATATTTATTCCACCATCTTCAATTAATAAAACAATGTAAATAAAAAAGATCGAACCAAATTATTTTGCGCTTTTTTGTTCTCCTTTAGCGCCCTCAAATACAAGTTGTAGTTGTTTAATAATATACATAATCAAACTGTCATTTCCAGAGATTTCATCTGAAAAACAATTATTTTATCTTTTTTTGAGCGAAAGAAAACTTTAGAGAAAAACGAGAAAATTTTTTTTGAAAAAATTAGAGTTTACAAAAACCTTCGTTACTCAATAATACTAATCAGAGAAATAATTTTGAAAAAGCTTCAGTTAGGTAATTATTTTAATGTTTCCATATGTAATTAAAATACATAATTGAAAATGGTCTGAGTTTTTTATATATAGAACAGAAATATCGAAATGTTGACTTTTTTATCGCTGAAGGAGTGTCGCTTTTTGAGCCCTTTTGAAATTAAAAAATACTATTTTAAAAAAGACAAGTTTGAAGATATTTTGTTGAACTTTTGCTAATAAGTCGTAACTTTGAGATCGGAATGTGTGATAGTAAAATTTTTTTTATGATTTTTTTGAAAAGGGCCTTGTACAATTTTTAGTACAATAAGTGGTAATGGCGATAGAGAAATTATTTGGTGTGTAATGGTTAAAGGCCCGCTTAACCTTGGACGTTTCAAAACTCATTTGAGGTTTGAAAAGTTTTAGAACGTCTTCCAAAAGGAAGAATAGCGCTCTAACAAATAAACTAAGCAAATTACTTAAATAGAGTTTTGCTCCAGAAGGTCAAAAATCTAACTTTTAAATTTTATTTTCGATGATCCGTTAAAAGTATTGCTTTCTTACTTTTTTGGCCCAATTTCTCCAGAAAACCCTTTGATCGCTAATTCTTTAATCTTTTGTCAAACGCAGAAATTTTCCTGAGGAGATCAGTTTTTTTAAGGAAAGTCTTTGGAGATCTGTCATATCAAATAATAATGACTTTACTGTCGCTAAGAACTCTTGTTATTTTGCGCGAGTGTTTTCTGAAAAATAGAGAAAATGGAAAAATTCAAGACTTTGGAGAAAAAGGCTAAAAACGTCAATTTTTCGTTGCCTTATTTTAGGTACACATTGAAAAGTTTATTTTAGTAATCTGATTAATTATTCTGAAATTTTTTTTGGCCTTTCTGCTTTATAAAAATTAAAATAGATAAATCCCATGTCTGTTTATCACACTATAAGCGCTCAAAGTTGAACCTACCAAATGAGGTTTTTGGTGCTTTCCACTGAAATTTTTTTCGAACGTCCCAAGGGTTACTTAAGAGTCTTTTTAACCCCTCACACCCTTTGACTATCTAAAGGCAAAAAAAATTTCGGAAGCCAAAACGGCGCAGAATAACATCGTCACAAACCTATAATTCAAATTTGTCATAGAGCTTTGCAAATTTTATTTTCAAAAAATATTGTTTGAAATTTTATAACGATGAGCCGTTCGAAAGTTACATTTTTTCCTACTTTTTTTTTAGGATTTTCGTCAAATTTCTTAGAAAAATTAATTGTGTTGAAAACATTACAATATATCGAAATTTCCCTGAGGAAGCAAGTTTTTTTTTAGAAAGTAATTTTGGAGGATTCTCTTTTGATATAAGTTTGTTTTTTAATCTGCAGTCTCTATACGAAGAATAATTTTTTTCACAAAGTGATTTTTATATGAAAACTCAAAATAATGAAAAAAAATATTTTTTCAAAATTTTTTTTTTTCGAAATAATTGAACGGCAATTTTAACCCAAATTGACCCAACAAAGGACAAATCAATGAAATATAGAACATTACGGATGGTAACTGATTTTTTTTGAGTTTTTTTCAGCTGATTAGCAAATATTTTTTTTCAAATTTTACTGCATTATTTCGACGCGCGGCCGAATATTGAATAATTTGTTTTCGTAAGCGATCAAGATAATCATATTTCAAACTTGAGACCAGTTTTCATAGCTAAAGTTTTCACTCCCAAATTTGTAACTTATATTGTCATTGTAAAAAAATGTATGGTTTTTTTCAAGAAATACAAGGTGAGTGAACCTCTCTTTTTTCTCTCGCAGTTATCTTTAGTTTACAAAACTTCGAAATTTAAAATGTTACGTGTTTGTTCACATAATTTTTATATCCTTGATCTCAATCCAGTGACAAATAAGATAAATTGATATCTTCCCCAGTTTTCCCGTGATAAGCCGCTCAAAGTTAATTGCCTTTAGATAGGCTTTGGGTGTGAGGCGAAGTTTCTCGTTTCTGGGTGGTGAGGAGGTTTAACCCTCGAAGCAATATAAAAAACAAGTTCCGCCAAGTGCATAAAGCCCTTCAGGATGCTATTTTTTGAGCATTGTTTACAGAAAAAACCCCTTATTATAATCACCTTCTTCAATTGTTCTTTTGTATGATTCAAGTTGAAGAGTTAAACTTTCGAAAAAAAAATTTCATATTTCTAGACATTTATTTTAATTCTAGAAAAACGTTTGAAAATCCAAGGTCAATTTAAACCACGTGATACTACCCTTGTGGTAGGCTCCCAGGAAATGTATGTTTTATCGTGAATAACTCGCAGTGGTCCCTGGTTCCTACTCTAATTACTTTTTGTTTGATTGACTATATCATAATTGGAAACACAAAATATTCTACTAATAAGTTTTCGAAAATAGTTCATGAAGAAATCCCACCGGTTTTTTTTAAGGAAAGAAATTGTTGTTTAGTTTTTCCCTCGTTTTAAAATAAAATTTATTTGATTATGTATTACGGAATCATTAGAGAAATATGGTATATTCCCTTATTCACACTTTGCTTTTAAAAATGCCCACGTAGCCACAAACGTTTAAAATCACACGTTTTTAAAAAGGAAGTAAGTGGTTAGTGGCTACGCATTCTAAGCAAAGTGTAATAAAGGAATATAAGTAACACTCTGGCATGATTTTCACAAATTATATATTTTTTCAAAACATATCATCTTATCTTTACTTATATCAAAATAAGATATTTTGAAATTTCACTCCCGATATGTCAAGAAGGCTATTTTTTCTTGGAAGTTGTACTCAAAACACTTCCCTACAAACTGGCTTATTTGAAATTTTAATGCAAAATTTGGATCAAAAAGTATTTCTTCGGAAGTAAAACTTAAAGCGAAAAATCGCCTTTCATCAATTTGTCATAAAATTTGAAACTAGTATCCGAAAAAATTTTAAGGAATATTTTTAGATTCACATTGTTGAATTTTAAAATGTATTATGAGGAAAAGTTTCTGCGATTATTTTTTCCGTCATTTTTGGCTGATTTAAAGTGGCTTTAGCCTTTCAAAAGGCTATATGCCTCGGAGGGTTAAGAACCTCTGAAAGCCCAAAAACTGCAAATTCTCAAATATATCTGCAGATTTGTTTGACAAGTGATCGTAAACCGTCAACCGTGAGTTAACTAACAAAAAACTTACCAGACAGTTTTAAATGGATAAATTGCCAAAATAATTGAACATGATTTTAACATTGCCTCCGTTGCTTTGGTTTTGTCATAACTTAATACTCCATCTCTATTTGCGACTCAATTATACACGATGAGGGAAAGCTCATAAAAATATATCTCACCAACTAGACATTATCCCTTTGTCATAACACTTGACCGGATGGATCTAATTATGACCAGTGTTGCATAATCCATGCAAAAAGTGGTATATAAATGAGAAAAATTTACTTGACATTCATCAACTGCAAGTCGAGCGCCACAAAAAATGATTCAGATAATGAAACTTTTTGGGATCATAATCCTGGTCGTTGCTGTCACAGGTGAAAAACGAGTAAGAAGATTTAGGTAAGAAGACGATTTATAAAAGTCTTGATTAACTCAGGTAACCTGAGTTAGGTAAGATGCAAGTCTAAACTCTTCCACAAGACGAAATCAACGTATGAATCAATCATTATTTTACATGTAGATTTTGCTGAATCCATAATTTTTTAATTTTAATTTGAAAACGCACAGAAATTTGAAAATGTGCTATGAAATTTACCGACTTTTTGAAGCTCACTTTTTCATTTATAAGTGATGTGACATCATATTTGTTTGATTTTTTATAATAATTTATTCTGTGATACCCTGAAAAATAAAATCTGCTAACAGCTTCTCGATAGTCTGGGTTTTTCTGGTCGAAAATTAGGTTTTAAGGTTTTCATGAGAAAATTACTCAGAACAGTTATAAAAAAAGTAAAATTTCAAACCTTTTTTTAATTTAGTTCTTCACTCAGTTTATGTTTTCTGAGTTTTCTTTAGAAATTTAGAATTTTTAGATCACAAGGTAACCTTAACTCGTAGACTCGATTTTAGCCAACTAGTTGCCTTACACCATTTAATCGCACGTTACGACGCTTAATCATTAGTGACAAGATTATTTACAAAGTTATCGATAAACTTTGAAACAAAATAACGTTTGTGCGTTTTTTTTTNGTATTACAGTACTTATTTTTTGCAAAAATTTTCGAAATCACCAAAAAAAACCTTTGAGCGTGATCTAAAAAAATTTTAAGACTTTTTTCCATTATAAAATAGCCCAAAAATGATCACGTGACCGTATATTGAAGAAAAAAGATCGGCCAAAATAGTACTGTTTTATTTTGAAAAAAGTACTTAAATCACTTTTTGAAAAAAGTCCAAAAACAATCACGTGATCTCCAAATTTAGATATAAGGTTTTGCTTCAAGTACACAAATAGTACTCAAATTACGCCGAAAAATTTCAGGGCTAATAAACACATAATCTAAGAAATTTAAACATAACGGCATTTGCCAAAAACGTCACGTGATCTTATTTTTCAAGAAGAAAGGATTAATTTATGACATATTCCAAACCTCATTTTTTAATGAGAAAAAATTCTTAAAAACGTTTAAAGTTTATCCTCAATTATTTTTGACGTAATTTGAGTACGTTTTCAAATTACTGTATATCGGTACCGATTCGGTACTATGTTTTTTCAAAAAGTACTCAAAAATTTAAAATCGGATAACGGATTCGCGTTCTACGCATACGATTACACTATAATGCATGTCTTACCACTCCTGGTAAGTTTTAGAGCTCCAGAAACTGACTTGGATAGACCGATGTAAAAATGAATTCGAGTGCGTCATCTCAAATAAATCATCAAAAATAGTTGTGCTTTTCTTTTCGACATAAAACTTTTCGAGATTAAGAAGCTGATTTCGAGAAAATTTTAATAAAAACATTTGATTATTTTTAAACCCTAGGAAGCACAGAAAAAAAAGTTCCGCGGAGGCACTAGAGCCTTTCAGGAGGCTCTATTTTGAGCGCTTTATACAGAAAACTCTTATGAGATCAACCCTCAATTTTTCCTTTATGATCAAGTTGAAGAGTTAAATTTTCGAAAATGTTTTTTCCAAATTTTAGAAACTTTATGTTTAATTTTAGAAAAAAAAACGTTTGAAGAACAAGGTTAATTAAACCACGTGATACTACCTCATGNTAGGATCCAGGGAATGTAGGTTTACCTCAATAACTGCGCAGTGCTCTGTTCTACTCAATACTTTTGTCTGATTGAGTATAATACTGTATATATATATAATTTCAATGAAAATTAATGACCGCCCAATCTCTGTGGAAATTGGATCATATAAATTTTTAAGTTACACGTATAATTTAGTATAATTAAGTTAAAATGGTGTATTTTTAAATTGCAAGTGGAATATTTTAACTTCATGCCAGGTCACCTGACTCAAGTGGCATTTGTATGCCAAAGTGCTTATTTTACGAAAATAAAAAGTAAATGTTTCAAAGGACTAGGCGTTTAGCTAATATTAAAAGGAATTATTTCAGTTCAGAATCCAACACTTCAATGGACCAATATCTTCAAAATTACGTTTTTCAAATTCCAGGCGTAAACTTTGGTGCAATTTTCGGTGACGTAAAACAGATATTGAACTATGGTTGTTGGTGTCATCTCAAAACTGACGAAGGTATTCAAACCGGCAATGGTGCTCCAGTTGATGATTTTGATGCAGCTTGTCGTAGTTGGCACAGTTGTATGGATTGTTTAGGTAAATACTCCTTCAACTTCTCAAATATCTTTTTGGATGATTTCAACAACTCCTTCAAATTGATTTTATGAGCCGCGTTTTTTACTTACACCCTGAGTTTTCTCGTTTACAGCGTTTTTTTTCGTCCGCCGGTAAGACAGCCAAATTATTACGTGAAAAAATAAATAACGATGTCTCGGATTAATTCCATATCCCTTTTCCAACCAAAGTGAATCTTGAATTGAGGGTGATCTTTATAGCGCGCGTTCGAATCCCACTAGTGTTGTCTTAGTGACTGTCTTGTGTATAATTAAAGCTAAGAGTGCTTGATATTGGGACCGCCAGAGTCCGAGGTCAATAGCGGTTATCTCAGATTTTTTCGAAATCATCTTCAAAAGTTCAGAAATTTTAAGCGAGAAACGTATAGTTTCGCCTTAGGGGACAACCGTGGCCAGCCTATGGCCCACCTAAAAAAAAAATTACCTTATCAAACATAGTTTGTTTTTACCATATTTTTAAGACTATGATTTTGGATGCATTACAGAAACTGGCTATCCAATCCAATATGAACCATCTGCACCTATTGGCGGAAGAGTCCAATGTGACAATCCGATAAATGGCGACTGCGCGACTAATGCTTGCAAGGTAAAATCAAAACTTTTAAGTTAAAAGTTTTCAAACGCACTGAGACTTTCCAAGCTATTATTTTAAAAGTAATAAATTTTGATATTTAATTTTATCAAGGCGATTTGCTGTGAAATGTTTGAAAGCTGCAAGTAATTAATTTTTCTTACTGATTTTGACAAAACGCATTTATTGTACAATTAATTACAAAAAAAGTTTTTGTACAGTAGATTAACGGATCCTAAAGTTTGCGTCAATTAAACCACACTTTCGGAGCCGCGGCGAAACCGGCGACAAACGGGTGGTTTAAGGGCCTCGGTGCATTTTGACAGATTTGCACTTTTTCGATTTTTTTTCTCTTGATAAGAAACTTTTTGGCACTTCGAAATTTTCGGATGAAAACGTTTCCGAACAAAAGTTGACACTTTTGAGCTCACTTTGTATAATCTGATTTTTTTAAAATCAATTATTTTTACTTTATAAATCTTCCTTTGAAAAAACCCTCAAACAACGCGCGTTTGCTTCCATGGTGTATAAATAACAGTAAAATTTATTATTTTTTATTTATCACTTATAAGCCCTTAAATACGCTTTCGACCACCAGCTCGGATTCATTAAATTTTATTTTATACGATTTCTACGTCAAAATTGAAAATTTAGAATATTGTATTTTGAAAAAAGACGGAAAAAAAACGAAATTTTACCACTAATCGAACAAAATATTATATTCTGCATGAGCTTAAAATAAAATAAAATTTAAAACGGTGGTGGATGGGGTATGGACTTATCTTCGGCAAGTTTAGGTTGTTTGATAAATTTTTTTGATTCCGGATAATGGGCTTTGAGTATTTCTGCGATCCGTGTAGTTTCGTATATAAAAAGTATGATTTTACGAGTATATAACAAGAAGCGAAGAAACAAAATCAAGACCTATCTTAAAATAATAGTGACAAAGTACCATTCCAAAAGTTTTCAGCAAAGCGATCACCAGAAAAATAAGTTTGAAAAATTTTGAAACAAAAATGAGGAAAATTTTCAACAGTATTTCCAAATAGTTTCGAACCAAAAACTTCCACAAAAAAATTCAGTGATTTATTCAAAATCAGCAATAATAAAAGATATGTGGTCCCCAAACGAAAAGGTTAAAGTGGCAATTTGCAAGAGTTTTTTTGTTGATTTTGAAAACAAATCACTGATTTAAAAAAAATTTGGACAAAAATAAGGCATGTTTATCTTACTATGCTCGGGACTTTTTTCAAAAATATTCTCATAATTTGAATCGACATTCGAAAAGTTATATTCGACTCACAATTTTACTAAAAACAATAACTCGGAAAATCTCTAGTAGTCACATAAAACGTTGCCCTTTGAGTATACATTACTATTGGTAGGCTATACTTGAGAAGCAAAGATATATAAAGCCCTTGTAAAAAGCGTTTTTACATCAAGAGCCAATATCCGTATCTGTCAAAATTAGCACCGGGGCCCTTAAGGGACGTAAGAAACTTCAGCGATGCATAGTTACATTCGCAAAGAACAGCACGGGCCCGGCCGAGAGAGCCAAACAATAAGTATTTATGACACAAAAAAGCATTACCGGCCAACTTATTTTCATTATTATCATTTAATATTTTTCCCGACTTATCGATTTCTAGCTCTTCAACGTGGAAAAAGCTTCAGTATGAAATACATTAATAATTTTGAATAAAAATAAGAGTCAATGAGTGGACGCGAACTCACGACCTTTCACTTAAAAGTCAAACGTCTTAGTCCCTAACTCATTGCATCAAGTCGTTACAACCGATACCAACGTGAACTATAGTAGCATTTATTATTAATAAATTGTTGTTCTGTAATTGAGACTGTATTTTGTACTCTTTTATTCATAGTACAATTATTTGTTGATTAGGCTCAATTAACTATTGATTTGCAGTTAGAAGTTAATGCTATTAAAACAACAAAAAGTCAATTAAAGCACAAAAAAACACCGATCCGAATTTAATGATAATTAACACATATTATTTTTCCAACCTAAGTGGATCTTAAAAATGAGGGCTATCTCTACAGCGCGTGTTCTAATCCCACTAATGTTGTCTTGGGTATGATAATAGGCAAGAGTGCTTGATATTGGGAGCGCCAAAGTTTATTGGTGCGTAATCACTAACAATCACTAACACAACATCAGTGGGATTCGAACACGCGCTATAGATATAACCCTCATTTTCAAGATCCACTTAGGTTGGCAAAAGGATATAATATCCATAATTTATGGAAAAATCGTTATTTTTTACAAATAATGTTTTCATAAAATGATTTATTTTAAGTGTGATGAACAATTGGCTTTTACAATCGCCAGTCTTTGGGGACAACAAGATCCTCAATTTTTCATAAACGATTCCGAAGAAAGTTTCGATTATGTCAATAAATGCGTGGCCGCTCCCGGAACCGGTGGTAGTGGAGGTACTGGAGGTGCTTTTGGTACCGGTGGTAGTGGAGGTGTTTCCGGTACCGAAATTGATAATTCTGGAAACTCTGGCACTTCTTGCGGATCTGACGAACTCTCATTTCAATGCTGTGGAACTTACCCGGAAAGATTTGTCTTCAGCAATCAAGGCGGTTGCCGTGGCTGCTGTGGAGCAAAAACTTTCAATACTGACAAACAACAGTGCTGTAATAATGTTTTTCTCCAGGGTATTGGAAATGAGTGTTAAAAAACTAGACTTTCTTTATTTTTGATAAAAATTGTCAAAAATAATTAAAATTTCAGGACTGTGCTTTTATTCATCGACAAAATTGATAGTTAAAAATGTGTGAAATTTTGTCAACTGGAAAGCTGAAGCTGATGACAATCTAATGATTCGAGGCGGTTTTGAAGTGTAAATTAAGTATGCGTTTATCAGATATGTCTCGAAAAGACAAAATCTGAACGATTATTTACACTGAAATTTGTATCAATAAAAACTATTATAAAAATATTAAGATATTTCTCCAAAATCCTGACACAGCAATTGTATCTTACCCGGTTCTCCATAAATCCCGTTTTTTAGATTTGACCGATTATTTATTCCCTTTATCACACTTTTGTTACGTTTTGGGCCCTCCTACTTAAAAACACACTACGTTTGCTAATCAGGGCCTAAAACGTAACAAAAGTGTGATAAAAGGATATATCCCTTTATCACTTTTTGGTTAGAATGCGTAGCCACTACTCCTTTTAACGTGTGATTTCAACGTTGTGGCTACGCATTCTAACCAAAAAGTGATAAAGGGATATCGCCTTTAAAACGTTAAATTCGTACATAAATTTTGGAGATTGTGAGTTGAAGATGCAGCTAATCCTGATTTGATTTCTGAATTAGGAGTATGATTGAGTTAAATATTAGTAGATCCTTCTGAAGTATACATCTACACGCGTTTATTTGATATCCTCAACCAGTCCATTACGAAGATCTGTAATTTAGAAAAATTGCCTTCCCGACTCGTCTCTCATGGTCTTATGGACTATTTGGTTTAGTCACTAAACTTAAGTGCATGAATTGGCTACTAGAGTACGAATAATCTTTCTAGTGAAATAACCGACTAATTGAGGATATGTGATCGGTTTGTAAATTTCGTGCCTCAAAAATTTTGGATGATCGGATCGGTTTGGATTTTTTTGATCAATGATTATAATATAATCCGTTTTTTGACCTACACATCATTTTTGAGTCATATTTATTGTATTTGATAGAATATTGAAAATCCGAAAAAATTTAAATTTGCGGATTGTCTGTCCGGTAGTCTCTACAAAAAATTAGGATTTTTCGTAATAAACTTGTCGAGATTAAGGGGGGTGGGCGTCGTAATTTTTTGAGCCCTTTTAGAATTAATTTATAATACATTAATATCGGTTATGACTAAAGTTGACCCACGGAATCTCATGGTGGCAATTATTTTTTTCAAAACAATCTAGAACAAAATCTAGAATTTTCAAAATTTAAATATTTTTTAGCTTTAACCCGCATAAAACCGGTATTCTACCTTCATATGAACATTTTTTATTTGTAAATATGACCCGCCTAAACGATGCATGAAATTAAAATTATCGAAAATGTCTTAATCGAATTCTAGAAATTTCAATTATTTTAAAGCAAAAATGTTACACCTAATTATCGAATTTCCCGCTGATTGGTTCAAAATTTCAATTAGCTGTAAGCCAACTTTTTGATCAGTGAAATCTCAGCTTCAATTTGGTTGTACTTTTGTTCCGATCAGACGAACTTTTTTTTCGAACTTTTCATTTCCGGTTTACTTATAGTCATATTTCTAGAATTCTAGGGTGAAATTCAAAAATCTGAGCCAAACATATTGACGAAACTATATTTATCTACCTGAGTCGAAAAAACGGTCTTATTCTGAACATCCGTCTAGGAGAAGTATCACTTTGAAGACGAAAAATTGTAAAAATCGGCGTTCAAAAGTGATTCTAGAAAATTCAAGAGCGAAATTCAAAAAAAATGGGCCAAACATATTAGTAACCTCACTCTTCCCGTACTCTGTGTAAATTTTCAGACGCTTTGTATGTGGGGTCTAAAAGAAGATAGATTTTTAAAAACTGTTTAGTGTTCTAGAATAGACTCACCACCTGGTGGTGTGATGTAACAATGTTAAGTTTGAGATATGGAATCGTTAGGCGAAGGCTAGACCTATAAACAAGTATCCTCA
>SCLH01001160.1:182763-205870 GCA_004367855.1 Oikopleura vanhoeffeni | reverse complement strand
TATAGCGCGTGTTCGAATCCCACTCAATGTTGTCTTAGTGATTGTCTTGAGTATGATTACGGCAAGCGGTGCTTGATTTGGGACCGCTTATTCATGCGGTGTGTACTCACTCAACGCAATCACTAAGACAATCACTTAGACACATTCGTGGATCTCGCGCTATAGGATCAGTAAAGTTTTGGAGATGGAGTTCCGTTGGTTAACCTTGGAGGCTCCGACTATTTTCAAAAAACACCTGTAGATTAAATACCATAAATTGCAGGTTGCTTCTGAATGATTTTCTCTGAATTGCTGCATTTCCAATTTTTGTCCTGACGGTCTGAGTAAACATTTATTTCTTTGAAAGTGATTCTCGATAATTGCGTAGGTTAGGTTATTTTTTTCGGAAAACACCTGTAGATTAAAGACCGAAAATTGCAGGTTATTTCTGAGGAAGTCACTTTTAGAAAATTAATTTTTAATCTTTTCCTTATTAATTTTGTTCTGACGTCTCCCACTTCCTCACAAAAAAATTGCGTAGGTTGAAGCACAATTTGTAAATGTCACTTTTCTATAGGGTTAATAAAGTCAAAATGTAAATTACATACTATTAAAGTTTTTTAAGTCTATCCTTTAATCTCGAGGACTAGAGTACAATAAAGTTCCAAGCACTTTACTTTTTCCGTATAGCTCTCAAAGTCGCACCAATTAAGTGGCGCAGGAGCCTCCAAGGGTTAAAGGATATATCTTGATTTGTATATACAGGGTGTAAGGTTTTTCCCTTCTTTTTTCCAAACTGGTTACACTTGATTTCCGCGTTTTGATTGGTTGAATCTGAGAAAACTCTTCTGACAACCAATCAAAACGGCGGAAATCAGTGTAACCAGTTTGGAAAAAAGAAAGTAAAAACCTTACACCCTGTATCTTAAACTTTTTATTTACCAAAATTTGTTTCGCTAAATACCCATTTTGTGAAAAGGTCATGTTTGACTTATACAATTTTGTTGAGCTTCCAAGGGTTAAATAAAAAGTTTTAGATTTACAAATCATGTTTTTTCTGAAATTTTTCTCCATCTCATATAAAGTCTATAAGTTGATATAAACTAACCTTCAAATCAAGTACAGATGATTCTCTTGACGTCACAACAGGAATAACTTCTTCCCCTATTTTAATATTTAAATGCAATATATTTGTATTTTCGGCAAATTGCATCCTCGAACTATCTGATGCCAAGCCTCTGGAGTGTCCGAATAAGATAATTGGCTTTTGGGGTCGTTTCAAACTGTAAATCTACTGGTTTAATGGTAAGTGGTCGATTTAAACTTTGTAATTGCTGGTCGATCCGGAAACCCGTGAACGAACAGAACATCACAGCACGATCAAATAGTAAATTCAGGTCGATAATATTGGTTCAGTAAAAATACCACTTTGAACGTCAAGTTTAAAGTTTTGTTTTCTGCAGATAAATTCGCACTAAATTGGATTCTGCAATTGAATGGTGGTCGTGCTAAAATTTTAATTAGTCATTTTCTTATTGACTAGGATAAGTTCTAAGAAGATAGTGGCTCGAGCTGTTTCCAGTTAGAGTTGAAAATCACAAAAGCTGAACCGTTTCAAAACTTAAAACACTCAAAATAAAAACAATTCTTTGGAAATGCTTCAAATATATTAAATTTCAAAATGTTATTTCACCGATCTGTTTCCTTGTATGTATCTCCTCGTGTACAAATATGAACACAATCCGAAATAAATACTAGTCGGAAAATCGTGAAAACCCGAGTTTCTGTTTCTAAAAAATGTGAGGCACAATTTTTGAGCTATAAGTTATATCATACATGTATATGTATTTGCTTAAGATTTGGCTGTGTAGCCTCTGGGTAAAAAAGCGGAGAATTCGAAAAGACTCACGCTGTATATTTGTATTATTTAAGTTAAACTAAATGAATCTAAAATAGGGTGGGAAATGCGAATTTCGACTTTCTTGTGGATATTTTTTGTAACTGTATTGACTAAACATGATGCCACGAGTTCAAAAAATATATGAAAATTATTTTTAAAGGGGTTACTATCGGTCAAAATTGAAATTGAAAATTGTGATTTTTCCAAAAAAATGGTTTTTCGGGGTTTAAAAATAGAAAAAAAGTCCATTGTTTTCGAACAAAATCAATGGACTAGATGCAACTGGTGAAAACCCATTCTCACAAAAATTTTTTTGGAATTGATGTTGCGGACAGGTGTCAAAAATTTACTTCAAGAAAAAAAATTGAAAATTTAATAATGATTTTCTCAGCTTTCATGCATTGGAAAAAAAATTGATGTTGAATTTTAGCCTACTAGACAAGGCGGTTCATTTGACACTAAAATTGAAGCAAAAAAATTTCGAAAAAAAAACGAAAAATTTTGAAAAATTTTTTCGAAATTTTTTGAAAATCTACCAAATTGCTTTTTTGATTTTTTTAGCTTCCAGATATGGACACAGCTCTTAGTTTTCCCAGGCACACGACTATCATGATAAAATAAACTTGGATTTAAAACTTAATATTTGTATTCGATATAAAGCAGACAGAGGAAATACATTGCATAAAGACTCAAAAAACTAAACTCAAAAAAATCGAAATATACAAAATGAGTTTATGGGGTTAAACTTTCTCAAAAAGAATGATTCTGACCATGAAAAAAATGGTCAAAATTTGAGTATAATCAAACAACTTTTCGGGCTTTAAAACGAGCTATAAAGGTTGGTTTATTATTGATTTTTTTTTGTTATTATACCGATCTTGTTACAAAACCGCAAAGTATCCGTACGATGAGTTTAGTTTTGCAGAAAAAACTCCCGGTACTCACCCTACTTATGCGGTATAAGTTATGCCTACCACTGTGCTCCATGAGAGTCGGTGAAATTCTTCACCCACCCTTATGACCATAACATGACGTGCGTTTTTCAACAACATATTTTTTCATTAGACCATTTGAGTCAAGAAAATGTAAACCTTTTCTTGACCCCAAATTAGTCTAAATAAGTAATTTGGATTCAGAACAATTTGGGGTCAAGAGAAGTTAAACCTTTTCTTGACCCCATTTGGGGTCAAAAGATACCGACTCATAATTTTCGAATATATGTTCAAAGTTGATATTTATTTTGAACAAAATAAAGGTCGATTTTTTTATTAAATGATGGTGAAAAATTTTCAAGGTTATAACAGGTTTGGTTCGAACAGAAGATCAATAGCATCTAAGTTCTATATTTTTTTTCATCGAAACCTAAAAAATCATCATTTTTTTTCATTTCTTATGTCCAATTTCAAGATTTAAATATTTTATGGTCCTGAAATATGTTCGTTATGATTCAATGAAATGACATCTACATTCTGGTATGAATAAAATGATTCACTGTAAGTTCCAATTTTTTTTTCATCAAAAACTTAAAAAATTTCGATATTTTTTGAAAAATTTTCAGTTCTTATCATTTATTTTAGTATTTGAACATGAGTGTGCGTTTTGACTGCACGCGAATATTCTCTGCACATTCGCTTGGTCATTCAATGCCTTAGTTGAGCTTTTCTCTGCATGAATTTCACTGCAGAAGAGTTATAAAGTTCCAAAAATGACTCATTAATTCGAAAAATCAAAAATTGTCCACACTCAAAACGCTTCGCCGTGTGGGCATGCGATCTGTAATATCAAATGTTCAAAAAAGTTGTGCGTCAACTCTCGGTTTTCGAGGAGATATAATGACATTTTTCAGCCAAAAGTCTCACATATAATTTTACTTTGTTTGTTACTCATATGAAGTCATTTTTTGATACCCTCTCACCTCTGTTTTGGCCTCCGTGGGTGACACCCTATTAAGGCCATTAAAATCAAAATCGACACACCTAAATTTGGCTCCCTCAAAAATAAAAAAATAAACTTATTTTTTTTTGTAATTTTTTTAATCTCGGTTCCTTAAGATTTGTTGTATCGGGCATTTCTTCCATTTTTGTAATTGCAATAAAATATTTTTTAACTCAGGCTGTAGTTTTTTAGTTTCTCTTTTTGGTTGTTTCAAAAGGAAAAACACGCAATTGCAAATTGCTAACGCAGTTAGTGAAAACAACAAATTTCAATTCCCCCCATTTTAATTAGTTATTTGGCAGACTGGCCTTGTTTTTGTTTTGATATAGCCCCGGTATAGTGAGCAAACTGCATGTCAGACAAAATATACTACCTTAAAATGGTGCTGGCATTAAATTTCTGAAATTTTTAATGAATTTTTTTGAAATTTTTTTTGAAAAATTAAGTAAAATTTTAAAAAATTTCGAAATTTTTTGAATATTTTTTGAATTTTTTAGGCTCAAAGAAGCGCCCAACGATGCCGAAATGCCAATAAAATGTTTTTCACCCGACGTAAAGTTTCACAAATAAGTTTGAAGTTTGGAGTTTGAACTTTTTTTTTCAAATTTTTATTTTCTTTGTTTTTAAAATTTTTATGCGCATCTTTAAGCATAATGATATGTAACAATGGACGATTCGAATTCGCATTTCCCACCCTAATCTAAAAGTCTATGATAGAAACCAATATTTGAAGGGTTAATTCATTGCTGAAAAAGGAAAATATGTAAACCAAAGCTGAAAAGGGAAAATAAATAGCTATAGAATTTTCAACATTTATAGCACCTCATGCATTTTACATATTTTACAAACTAATCACTGTGTGATAATCAGCTTGGCTAACAACATTTTTGTTCATAAAAATAATAATTTCATTGCATATTTGAAGTTTTAAGAAGAAAATAGAATCATTTATCTAAAATGCAAGGACGTCTGTTTTGTATTTCAAGATCTTTTTAGTTGTTATGGCGCGCAAAATAATGGAGTAGCACATTTTTGTTCACCGTTTCCGAGTTTTGGCCTTATAGTTGTAGGCGATGTCCTTATGAAAACATGACAGAATAATGTTATGATTTTTGAAAATATTTCAAAATTGCCCTTTTCAGCAATTCATCTTAGAATAATCCATAGCAGAAAAAAATTATCGTGATAATGATAGTGAAACTATACAGATGCTAAACCAAAATCCCTCTATTTTAAAAAAGTTAAATGGACAAATACAAAATGGAAACATATTTTCTTCAGGCACATTTTTCCTACAGCAGAAGGCCTCACTAAACTGTTTGAAATTAATGTTTTTCACAATTTCATGCCTATTTACAATAATCTACATGTAAGCTTCTTGAAATTTATTACCAAATATTTAATTTTCATAATTTTTAGATATACTTAGTAAAATACACTTCGCGGGCTTCAGTTTTTGAATGCAAAAAGTTTGTCATCAAAGTGAGCGGGGAACGTGAACGGGAAATTAGGCGTGCTATTTCCTTGCAATTTCCCCGAAAATCTTTTATCCAATTAGTTTGCTGTTATGCACGTGATTAATGAGGGAGAGAATTAACTCGTAGACTTTAGACATGAATCTGTACCAGACCTCGATTTTCCGGCACTAGTGACCATTCTTATAAATCGAGCCATATAAGACAAGTTTCATATCAACATACATTTTTCAATAGCTTAACATAATATTCAAGCCAATTTGCTATTACAATTAAAAAAACAAAAACAAAATTTAAACGAATTAAAAGGCATTTAATGAGGATAAGAAAACAAAAAGGTGCGAAAATTACCTCCAGTTACACACAAAAGTGCAATAATAAAATGAAATTAAACCTTAATTTATATTTGAAAACTACCTCATATCAATTACGGGGGGCTCCTGGTCCTTTTTTACTAGTTTTGAGCCAATTTTCTATTTTATTTCGGCTTTTAAAAAACAACTCATCCGAATAACATTTTTAGATAGCTTAAACTGAGCACAAATATGCTGTGAAAAATTAAGTTAAAAAATTGGTTCGTCGGACTAATTTATTTTATCTTTTTTCTGAGATTACTGAAATTGTTAAATTACTAGTTTTTTCTTAAAAAATTGGTAACAATCGTCGGATTCGGACCAATTTTTAAAATTCAATTATTTTACCAGATAATTGTGGTCTGTTTAAGCTATCTAAGAATTCAATCGGATGAGTCGTTTGCAAAAGCTGAATTAAATAAAAAAAATTTGGCTAAAAACCTAGTAAAAAAGGACAGGAGCCCCCGTTAATCGATATAAAACTTCAAAATGATTTTCTATCGCTCTGTCTAAATAATTATATGTTTTTTACAAAATTCTCTGGTAAAATAACTCTTAAATTTTTGTGTAATCCTTATTTAGAAAGATTTGAAAGAATTGCCTCACCTTCTCTCTCGCCTACGCATTCTTATGTAATCAGCATTTCGGAAGTTATGACTTCTAGAAATGCTCTATTTGAACCGGAGGCCATCCTACGGTATAAATGCAATAAAAGTCTTAGAAATTCGTTACGATTCTTTGAAGGGGTCTTCCACGTGATTTGAGTACTTTTGAAAAAAAGGCATGTAGTACCAATATACAGTGTGTGTTTTTTTTTTGAGGGGAAACAGAATATCAAGTGTCCGGGAGATCGTCTATATTTTGGGAGAGAATTCTCCGAATTGTTACTTTTTGTTTTCCCGAAAAAAAACACATACTGTACAGTTATTGAAAAAGTACTCAAATTACGTCAAAAAAATTCCAGGGTCAACCCAAATGTTTTTAAGACATTTTTCTCATTACACTAAAGTTTGAATAAAATCACGTGACGAAAATAATCCAAAAATAAGGTTTGAAATATGTCATTAATAAATCCTAAATTTCTTGAAAAATAAGATCACGTGACCTTTTTGGAAAATATATTATGTTAAAACTCTAATTAGATGTTTATAAGCCCACAAATTTTTTCGGCGTAATTTGAGTACTTTGTGTACTTAAACCAATACCTTATTTCTTATTTGAAGGTCACGTGATCGTTTATGGACTTTGATGTGATGTCAAAAAATTATTAAAACACCTAAAAGACATCTTCACTTATATTCAAAAAGTGATTTTAAGCATTTTTGAAAAAAACAGTACTATTTTGACCGAACATTATTTTCTTGAATATACGGTCAAACGTGATCATTTTTGGGGTCTTAGTGTAATGAAAAAAAAGTCTTAGAATTTTTTTGTTGATTATGGATGAGGTTTTATTTGATGATTCAAAAAAATTTTGCAAAATTAGTACTGTAATACAGTAAAAATTTTTCAAAAAAAAACGCACAAACGTCATTTTGTCTTCAAGTTAATCGATAACTTTATAACTGATCTTGTCATTAATGTTTAAGCGTCGTAAAATGCGATTAAATGGTGAATGGTCCACTACTTGCCGGAAATCGAGTCTACGAGTTAATTTTCCACGCGCGATCTGAAAGCATGAAGTTGATTGTATTACTTACAATTGAAATTTTAAAACTTCCTTTAATAATACCATAAAAATTTATATTATTTTGGGTATTTTAAGTTGGGCTACTTTTTGCCCTTCCGAAGTTTTGTCAATTTTGAGAGAAAATCCAAAGTAAGTGCCATTTCCTCCGGATCTGTGACATTGTCCAATAACAGTAGGAATTAAGGTCATTTCTTTATAAAAATTGAAAGCGCTTTTTCTCTGAAATTAATTCTTAGCCCCAAAGAGTCGGATAATTGCTGTTGAAAAGTTGTGAAGTCTAAAAAGGGATAAAAATTCTTCCTATTTCTTTTCTCATACATTGATAATGAGTCATCATTTACTTTTTGAATGAAGTTCATGAAATTAACAGATTTCTTTTCAGGACAAAAGTGAAGCCGAGAGCAAATAAACGTAAGTTTTGTGACGTTTGAAATACAGAGAAAATTTTCAAGGTACGAACATCTTGCATGACAATTTTTAATTGATTATTTTATTTATTTTTCATGTCATATAAAATCATCTCACGAATGATTCGTGACGAATCATCTGCTAAGGAATTTCAAAAGTTCAAATCGGTTTTATGTGTTTAATAAGGCTATCTGTAGAGAATTTTTTTCTGGTCATTTTAAGACTAAGAATTTTTTTATGAAAAATTTTAAAAAAAATAGATTTTTCGCTCAAATTTTCGAGATTTTACAGGGGTCATGAAGCCCAGTTCTAGCCGCCTCCGTAATGAGGAGTTAAACCGGTAATTGTTTTTGGCAGGTGAAATTAAGCGTTTTTTAGGAACCCGTTTTTTTTGGCTAAGGGCTGGCGACCAGTGGTCGACTCAAATGAACCGGTCCAAAGTTCAAGGTCAAATCTCAAGTCTCATCGTAGAGACTTGAGAGTACCGCAAAAGCCCACCACGGAGGGGTCCGACTTTCTAATGAACGTATTAGCAACTATAGGGTCAATGATGTACTGAAAGGTTCGCTAGAGACAAAATGGTTCAAACCTCAAGGCAATCTCAAGTTCATCGTATAGACTCGAAAGTACCTCTCCAAAAGAAACCGGAGGGGTGACTTTCTAATGAAAGTTATTAGCAACTATGGTCAATTCTGTACTTGAAGGTCGCCTAAGAAGAGCAAAAACTGGTCAAAAATTTTGAATTTTACAAGGGGTGTTGAAGTCAGTTTTCTAGTGAATCCGTAAGTCGAGCTAAATAGCTGATTGTCGCCAGATGAAAATTTTCTTCGTTTTTCATCAAAATTGTTTATTTGGGCTAGGTCAGCGAACCAACGGTGAGTCGACCTTAAATAACCGGTCAAAGTCCAATGTCATTTATAAAGTTCATAGGTAAAGACTTGAAAGTACCTCAAAATAATCGGAAAGGGTCGAACGTCTAATGGAAGCGTATTAAAACCATCGGTTAATTATGAACCGAAGAGTCGCTAAGGAGCAAAAGTGAGCAAAATAAAGTTAATTCTCAGGAATTACTAGACTTGAAAACCATCTAATAAAACTTCGCTGTCAGTTTTGCTGACAATATATTTAAAATACTGGCTAAATAAGGAAAGAAAGGTCGGTAGAGATCAAAAACTTGTACATGATCGGAAAGGGTCATTACTATATGGAAATTTAAACGATGAAAAAGTATGGGATTTTTTAACATATAAAAATGATAAAAGGAAAGAGAAATTTCTTTTGCATCAAATGGCGCATAAGCTTGCATAAGGACATGGAATAAGTTATATGTTCAAAGAGGATTGTCCACTAAAAAGTAGAGTTCTTATCGTCAGAAGGTTTGCTTTTTATGTAAATCAGTTGTAAATTATGTTTTTTTAAAAAAGTCCAATCCATTTTTTGTTATTTGGAAAAATTGATTAATATATTATTAAAAATCTATTATAACTAACTGTAAATTATAAATATAAAAATGTTATTGTTTCTGTATATTAATTTAAACGACAGTGTTAATCTTGACTGTGCCATTACATACCATTTACTGTTTGTAGCCAATCTGCAAACGACTTAGATTGCAATAAAACGATAATAAAATAATATATGCGATTGCTGAGCAGTTTAAAGAAAGTAAAAACCTTACACCCTGTATCTTAAACTTTTTATTTAACAAAATTTGTTTCGCTAAAATACCCCATTTTGTTGAAAAGGTCATGTTTGACTTATACAATTTGTTGGAGCTTCCAAGGGTTAAATAAAAAGTTTTAGATTTACAAATCATGTTTTTCTGAAATTTTCTCCATCTCATATAAAAGTCTATAAGTTGATATAAACTAACCTTCAAATCAAGTACAGATGATTCTCTTGACGTCACAACAGGAATAACTTCTTCCCCTATTTTAATATTTAAATGCAATATATTTGTATTTTCGGCAAATTGCATACTCGAACTATCTGATGCCAAAGCCTCTGGAGTGTCCGAATAAGATATATTGGCTTTTGGGGTCGTTTCAAACTGTAAATCTACTGGTTTAATGGTAAGTGGTCGATTTAAACTTTGTAATTGCTGGTCGATCCGGAAACCCGTGAACGAACAGACATCAACAGCACGATCAAATAGTAAATTCAGGTCGATAATAATTGGTTCAGTAAAAATACCACTTTGAACGATCAAGTTTAAAGTTTTGTTTTCTGCAGATAAATTCGCACTAAATTGGATTCTGCAATTGAATGGTGGTCGTGCTAAAATTTTAATTAGTCATTTTCTTATTGACTAGGAATAAGTTCTAAGAATATAGTGGCTCGAGCTGTTTCCAGTTAGGAGTTGAAAATCACAAAAAGCTGGGAACCGTTTCAAAAACTTAAAACACCTCAAAATATAAAAACAATTTCCTTTGGAAATGCTCTCAGAATATACTATAGTATTAAATTTCAAAATGTTATTTCACCGATCTGTTTCCTTGTATGTATCTCCTCGTGTACAAATATGAACACAATCCGAAATAAATACTAGTCGGAAAATCGTGAAAACCCGAGTTTCTGTT
This sequence comes from Oikopleura vanhoeffeni, assembly GCA_004367855.1. Lineage (NCBI taxonomy): Eukaryota > Metazoa > Chordata > Appendicularia > Copelata > Oikopleuridae > Oikopleura > Oikopleura vanhoeffeni. Next base: position 195,551 of record SCLH01001160.1, on the reverse strand, counting down.
TCTAAAAAATGTGAGGCACAATTTTTGAGATATAAGTTATATCATACATGTATATGTATTTGCTTAAGATTTTGGCTGTGTAGCCGTCTGGGTAAAAAAGCGGAGAATTCGAAAAGACTCACGCTGTATATTTGTATTATATTAAGTTAAACTAAATGAATCTAAAATAGGGTGGGAAATGCGAATTTCGACTTTCTTTGTGGACACACAAAGAGAGAGATCCTCAACTTTTAATATTTGACATAAAAACATGAAATATTAGGGTTTTACAATGAAAATTTCACCTGAACAAAGATGGCCAAGACGATTTCTTAGAGGGAGTACCGCTCCCCACAAGCCATTTTAGTGATTTTCAAACGTTTGTTCTGAGCTGAATAAAAGTTGCTGAGTTTCATGTTCTAAGACCAGGAGATATTTGTCTGAACTTTTTCGAAAAAAGTGACAAATAAGTTTTGTATGATCGTACGGTATTTGTCCGGTCCAAAAAGTCATTTTCGAACTTTTATCTGTTCAATTGCATTTAGCGATGCTATTAACATAATTTTCTGATTTTTTTGTTGACGCATAACCTAAATTGTTAGTTAAAAAAAGTTATGCGCTCAGATATTATTTTTTTTTTCCTGGTTAATTTTGCCTAACAATACACTGATAAAGTCCTCAAACTTGCTGTTTTTGGTACCCTGAGCGCTAGTTCAATTTCATTTCGGAGCACAAGTAAGCAATTTTTTCCGGAAAAAAAGCACTTTCTTAAAATTGCGAGTTCGTGATTTTTATGCGCTCCCCAGTATTTGCTTATCTTCTTTTGAATATTGGTTTTTATGCGCCGTCAAAGTTTTGCTTCCTGAAAAATACAGATAAAATATTTTCTTGGAAAGATTTTATAATTTTTAATAGTTTCAACAAATTCATATTTTTAATGAACTAGCCATTATTTCACATAAGTGAAATGTATGTATCGGTGTCTTTTTTTATAAAACACGTAATTCCTGGTCGAAATAGCTATGACGAGTCAATTTAGAAAGTAATAGGAAATTTTAACATCGAATTTTATTTTTTTTAATTTTTTTGGAATGAAACCGATAACATAAATTTAAGAATGAGATAAAAATTAGCATTCTACCATGTTTGAGAGCGAAATAAGGTCCTCGATTTTATCAAATGTAAGAAATTTCCAGAATTTTTGTTTTTTCCGAAATTAAAAAAAATTTATTTTCTTTTTTTTTAAGATTGAAATCAAAGTGAACTCAATGCAACAAAATCAGCGTCAACGGATCTTCAACTTTAAAAGTTTACAGACAATGAAGGAAATTATACTTAGAATAAATGGAAATTTTGGAAATTTTTTAACATGAAAATTTTTTTTTTTAATTTTTTTGGATTGATAAACTGATAACAAAAATGAGAATGCGTAAAAAATAGCTTTCTCACCATGTCTGAGAGCCTGAAACAGAAACCTCGCGTGGGTACCGTCATAACTGGATCTAGAAAATTTCGAATTTTCTTTTTGTCGAAATTAAAAATTTTTTTTTTCTTTTAAGACTAAATCCACACGTGAATCTTACATGCAACAAAAGATTTCGCTGTCAACATGATTTCAAAACTTTAAAAGTTAACCCGACAATAGAAGGAAAATTTCTACTTAGAAAAATACGGAAATTTTGGAAGAATTTTTACATGAAATTTTTTTTTTAAATTTTTTAGGAATGACCGATAACAAAATGAGAATGCGATACAAAATTAGCTTCATCCATGTCTTAGAGCCGAAATAAAACCGCGCGTGGGGTAATCCTTAAGTTAATTCTCTTTATAATTTGAAAACATCGAAATGCCGATTTTTCGGCGAATTACATTTTCTGCGAATTACTTTCTACCATTTAGCATTTCCTGAAAAAATTTATATAAACAATAAAGAAATCTCAAATGTAAAAATTGATCAAAAAATCCGACGCAAAAACAACCCTGTGGTGAGCAGTAATTTATATTTCAGAAGACTAACAACGACGCCGACAACATACAACGGTACAAACCTTAAATATTCAATAGCATACAATTTTCAAGACAATCAAATCAGGAAGTTACAGTCGGACGTAAATACAGAAAAAGCATTTTTTAAATTGAATGAACCTGAATCAGAGATGAAATTCGAAAAGCAAAATTAAAATATTTTTTCTTGGATTTTAATAAATTATTGTAAATAAGTTTTATTGATTGAGCTGATTTGAATAATTTAATATAATCATTATCAAAATTATTAAAAATACCTCAAAAATTTGAGACGGAAAAAACAAACCGCTATGTTAAAATTTAAAAAACCAAAGTAAAAAAGCTAAAATGCAGCGTGACTTTGTTGATATACGCATGAAGAACTGCATTTTAAAGAAATAGAATACAAAGAAGACATATTTTCCAAACAATAAGACTTCGAAAGCAGAGCTTAGACTTAATTCCGAGAAAATTTTCAAATAAAATCTCGATTGCAGACAACTTGACTCAATGTCAATTAATGTCAAACAAAATTTTAAAATTAATCATTTAAAGGTCGATGCTCATTCTCAGAAGATTTTCAATGCGTCATTGCGGACGACCGCACTGGATGTTTGTTTTTGATTCGACCGCTGACAGACTGCCTCGAACAAATGCCTCAGCTAATGAAATTTGTAATAAAGCACACGTCGGCATCGCAGCTGGTCAATTTGGTCTGGAGATCATCATAATGCAAACAGAACCAATTGTTGGCATGTGGGAAGCGAAGCTCAGACATGTGAAGAAGCTGGTTGGTCACTTGAAACCACTGTTGGTTCCGCTATCCAGGCGCGCAAAGTGAATTCGGTGTTTATGGTGTAAGTGAAAATATGACGTTGATTTATTGTTGATATGCATTGATACGTACATTTTAATTTATTAATTTACAGCTGTGATTGAGGGGTTCCTGATATATATCCACTATGGATATCTTTCTTAAGGGCCAATCAGGGGAAGGGGCTTCCATGGAAAATATCTTTTTTGAAAAAATATGCTTGAGTTACGGGCACCTCACGTCTCATTGGGCCTGCTTCAATTTTTTTATTCAGAGAACCATTGCCGACTCAATATTTTGACTATCATCGACCAAACCTACATTTCTCAAGTGGGAAGCGTCACCTCTTAGCTGTATATATGATTTACGTATGTCCAATGACATTGTTCCATTTATTTTTCTCAACCTAAGTTCAATCTTTAAGTTCACTTTAAGATGCTAAAACTATATCTGAGTGCGTTTTTAATACGATTAAGTTGTTTGAGTTATTGCTTAACTATTTACAACAAAAAAAAGTTCCGGCGAGGCACGAAAGCTTCAGGAGGCTCTACTTTGACCGGTTTAACATAAAACTCTTAAGGAAATCAACTTTTAAATTTTTTCTTTATGAACTCAAGTTGAAAAAGTTAAATTTCGTGAAAAAACATATTCCCAGAACTTTCAATTCTTTAATTTAAAGAAAAACGTTTGAAAAGCAAGTTAATAAACCAAGTGATCACAATCTCATGGTAGGCCCCATAAAGAAATGTTTTAGGCTCAATAATTGCGAAGAACCTGTTTCACGGTCGCGTTACTCTAATACTTGGCCTAATTATATCGTTGAGAATCCAGAAAATATGTCTCATAAGTTCAAAACTATTCAGAAAGATCGACGTTTTTAAGTTCAAAATTGTTAAGTTTTCTCGATTAAAAAATTATTTGAAATTTTACGATATTAAGGCAAATGTTGTATAGCCATACAGTATATGGAGTACGCGGATCTGGCATGATTTTCACCAATCAAAAATATACTTTCAAACATATCAATTTCATCATTCGCTTATGTCGAAGTAATATTTCTGAAATATCACTCACCAAAGAAATGTTCCGCTCAGATAGGTTCAAAAAGTTATTTTTTCATAAATTCACTAGAAACAGTTTCCTCAAAACGACTTATTTGAAATTTAAATCCCAGATTTGGGTCAACTACTTATTTTTACAGCTTTTTTTAAATGTTTAAAATGTTTAAGCTTTAAAAAGACTCTTTGGTCTCGGCAGTCCAAGTAATCACACAGCCGATCAATTTTGGCGGTCCAATATGCAAGCACTATTGCCTGAGATCAGTACCAAGAACCAATCAATATTATACAACATAAGTTGAATTCGAACACGCTATGGGAGATAGAAAAGATTTTTAAGATCAAAAAAGTAAAGACCTAGCGTTTTTGTCTTAGATAAAACAATTACTTCTAGCTCCGAATCGTGTTTCCAAGATGGTCTGGGATTGAAGGCGCAACAGAACATCCACAAGTTAACGGAGAATGGAACATTAGCACAAAAGCACGATCAAATAATATCTGAATTTGGTTGTATAGTCTGCCATCCCTATGACTTTTAAAAACCTCAATTCAAAATCGATAAAGAAATAGGAGAAACACGGTCGGATTTTTCAAAATTTTGATCTGGCTGGGTCCATAGTTTCCTGAATTTTCCGACTCGAAGTTGAATGAGTGGCAATTCCACAATAGTATTCCGAACTTTTTGCATATCATTGTCCCTAAAACTCGAAAAATAAAATTGAATACATTTTTGTAAATTTTATTTGGCCATAATTCGACATTATTCAGTGAATTTTATATTTTTTAAATGCTGTAAAAATAAGAATGATAAAAATGAATAAATAAAAACATATATTTTCGAAATTTTAGGAGAAATTAGTAAAGCGAAAGTTAATTTTTTTAATTCAGAATTTTTTTCAAACTTTGACCGATCAGAAATTTATCAATTTAATTTCAAAAATAAAATACTTTTTTGTCATCATGCGTAAATCTGGACGTTAAATTCGTAGTTTTCAGAAATGTTCAATCCTGAAGTTTTTTTTGAACGTTAAAAAGTTTGTACAACCGGGAAAGTATTTACTACCATACTTCTGAGGCATCTTTATCCTCCATTCTCACGCAAAAGTTCTGGCAACTGGCACACTCAGTAACTGCGCGTTAATGGAGGATCAAACCTTATAACTGGCTTTTGTAAAAAGACAACATTCAGCATGAATATGCAATTCTACTATTGCTCAGGACTGATCGTCTGCCTTTCTGCCTACAATATTATACTGATTGCAGCCATGTTGTTTAACGAGTAAGTTTAAAATCAACGTTTGGCAGTTTAATTTGTCAAGAAACAACGACAACTATCTATGAGAAATTTCAGGGGGAACATTTTTGTCAGATTTTTTAATTTTCATCAAACTTTGTTTTCCGTAAAAATGGCATTCTTCTGTGGAACATAACAAGCTCAACTCGGTGCGTGCGATCCTGTGTCACAAGCTATTATTCTTCGTCTCCTATGATTTTGTAAGGAAAACCAAATCTGAGCAATCAGATCACGCGTATTATTTCACGCTTTTAACATGGGCCCCGAGTAGATTGTGCTGGTTAGGAATAATCCACGGTTGTTGGAAAAGTAACTTCAAAATTTTTACGAGAATGAAAATTCTGTCAAAAACGATGTTCTGACGAAAAATTTTGTTTCGAACAATTCAAAATGTAAAATCAATGAAAAAATAAGCGAAAAATCAATTTTTTCTTTATGTGAGAAAAATATTTATTTCTTGAATTTAACAAAAATCAGAATAACATTATTTCCGAATAATACTGTCCGAACATTTTTCTGAACTTTGAGGGTATTTCGAGAGAATCAGTTTCCGTACGTGACATTCTTATCAACATTTTAACAAGAAATAATAATGGAATTCAAGTTGAAATCGAGGGAATCGGCGAAATGATAAATCGGATTGAAATAACTTTCGAAATAAACAACGCGAAATATTGGATGAGACTGTTTAGTGTCATGAAATCTTAATAAAAATGCCATCAACTAGCGTAAATAACCAATAAGGCCGACAAAATTTGCTTGAATTGGTTCAAAAGTCCAATCATATTCTCGCGTTTTTGAAATTTTTTTGTGTATCACGATCTCTAATGCGATTCCTTTCATGCTAATTTGAAAACTACGTTTTTTAGGAGGACATATAGTCGGTGTTAATCGAGTTTAACGGGCATTAAAAATGGTCATTGATAAGTGATTGGTTCAAAAGTTTATTTCTGATTTAATCCTGGAAAGAAATTTCTCAATTTTCGCCGTCTTTTGATTATTTTTCAAGTATGTTTTGTCAAAATTAATTATAAAAATAACTTACTTTAAATTTGACTGCCAAAACATATAAAATTTTTTAAACTCCAACGTAAGCCGATTTTATGATCAAAATTTTCAGGTTGTCGTTTGCGCTCACATTCTGGAAAACATAAAAAAAAATTTCTCTGCAGAAATTTTTTTGGGTCCAAAATTTGACAAAAACGCTTTCTCAGAAAGTCCTTATTGTAACTGTCCCTAAGCGTTTGCGGAATGCTAGGCGTGAATGACATTTGGGTCGAAATCCAACAATAGAAATTTTGTCAATTGTATCGCTTATCTTGAAGTTGAGAAGTTCAATCTCAGGGACAAGTTAACTTAAATTTTTTTCGTTATATTTACAGCCAAGGTTTTTGAGTGGTTTCAAAAATACTTCGGTAAATTTGGTCATAGCGCTTTTAATTTTGAAAGAATAACTAATTCAAAATGTCTTTTACTATCAGCCCGAAACTGAAAGAACCTACAGGATTCCTACGGGTACACACGCATATATGGACAGGTATGTAATTCACAATTTTTTTTAAAATTTCTTAAAAAGAAAGTAATGATATATTTAGTTTATACGTAATATAATATACTTTATGAAATTAATATAACTAAAAATAATACGGAAAATGCTATCGCGTGATTGGTTTTGCGGTATGATCTTAGCGGTCCCGTTTTTCCACGAATAATTGCAAGTAGACAATGTTTTTTAATTTTTATAGATTCAACATTTATTTCCACCATATCCATTCATAGCCCAATAGAACCAAAATTGATGATAACGATGAATACATATAACTTGAATGAAAAGTTATTCTCGGTAATTTTCATTGATGACGAGTTGAATGAATTTATATTGGATTCAACTAAACCTAAAGGCAAAGAGTAATCTTCAGACATATCAGATTATAGAGCCAGAATCGCAGGTGACTTTCGAGAAAAAAACTTTTAGAAATTTTTTTCCCTTACTGCTCCATTTTTAATCATTTGTTCTTGCCTCTCCTGATAAATTTTTATTTAATTACAAGTGGATAACGATGAATAATCTCGTACGTAAGTTTTTGATAAAACATCTTAGAATTAAAAACTGGAAAATGCAGGTTATTAGAGTCAGTCAATTTTTATCACATTTCAATTCTCCGCTCGTTCATTTGAAATGTTTGTTCTGAGTGAGAACCTACGCAATTCGCTTATGAAAAATAAGAGACGTCAAGAAACTTTTCTGACGTCTCTATTTTTCACAAGTGAATTGCGTAGGTTGTAGGTCACTGAGTTAACTTACTATCTCTAACGGTGTAAACGTGAATAAGGTATCGCAACCACTCATTACTTTTCCGCTAATAAGGGTTAAAAGTTGAGCCAAGAAGTGGCTTACTGCCTAAGAGGGTTGATTAATATAAGTTTGATGAACCTTCATGTATTCGAACCAAGGCCAGAGCTCGCAGGCCAGGATATTGGCATGCTTATGAAGTCGAATCGCGTCAACAAAAAATTTTACGACGACAACCAAAAAAGTTTGTGCTAACGATAATTGTCGATGATTCGAAACAGAAAAAACAGAAGTCCGGACGCGTCTCTAACTAACAAGGCAATTACTACGCATTAAAGTTTACTGTTTCGAAATGCTCAAAAAAATTGATCAAAGCAATGTTATGATTAATATCATTTTTTCAATGAAAAAATATGAACAAATCATGAAAAAATAACTTAAAGTTAAACTCTTCACTGTGAATGAAAACGCGTTATTCTGCTTCATTCAGAGCAAAATAAACCTCAAATATTCAAACGGTTAATTTCCCTGCAGCAGCATGCATTTTTTACCATATCAAATACGGGCTCCTTGGGCATTCTTTGCTTTTTGCCCACATGTTGATGAAATTTGGCTTTTTAAAAATGACTCCCGATTGAGTTCTTACATAACCCAAAACTGAGCAACCACAATATTCAGAACATAAATCAAAAAAACGCGAATCAGACAATTTTTTCCAATTGGTTAACCGATGAATTAACAATTTCAGTAATCACATCCAAAAATCAAACAAATATGCCGAATTCGAATCAATTATTTCAATTTTAATTATTCATTTAACATTTTGCTTAGTTTGAGCTATCTATATTTTCATAGGGTGAGTCGTTTTCAGAAAATCGGGTTCAGATAAAAAAATTCTGGCTTAAAAAGGTGCAAAAAAGTCAAGGGGCCAAATCGATAGTAAAGACGATAATTATTATATGGATACACGGACCTCAAGAGTACAAATCTAAATTTTGAAAAATGCGAAATCTAGAGCATTTGATTGTTGATCCTTTACTCAACTCTGACCAATGAAATCGCCTATTAGCAATCAACGTTTTGTTGTGCTATATTCTTACGCCCCTTTTGTATCATTCTAAATAGTTAATAAAGGATTTGTACTCTGGAGGTGCCGTAATGTCCATATTATCCTTATCACCTTTTGTTAGAATGCGTGCCCACCACGTTAAAATCACACGTTAAAAAGAAGTAGTGCTACGCATCTAACGCCCAAAGGTGATAAAAGGAAATATATGCAAAATAGGATAAAATTGCATAAATGATAAATTATGATTTTTTTTGGATTCCAAAAAAATTCTTCTGATCGACCGAGAAATATTGTTATAAATAGAAATCATCGAGATTCAAGATCAGAACTTGTTGGCTCGCAACATATGTAACCAATTAACTATCTGTACCAGAATTTTCTTTGACATTATATAATCATTGTTACAAAAATATGTTAATCTATGACGGGGCCATGCGGTCAACTTTTTAGCAGTTTTTAGCCAAATTATTTTTATTTAATTCAGGCTTTGCAAAAGACTCATCCGATTGAAATTTTCTTGATAGCTTAAACGAGCACAAATATCTGCGTAATAAAAATGAAATTAAATAATGGTCCGAATCGACATGTTCAGATTTTTTAGAGAATGAAACTGGTTAATTTCAGATTTTCCAGTAAGTCTCAAAAAAGATGGAAAATAAATTAGCCTGTTGAGACTAATTTGTTCTTTAACTTATTTTTCACAATATTTGTGCTCAGTTTTAAGCTATCTCAAAAGCTCATTCGGTGAGTTGTTTTCAAGCCAGAATAAAATAAAAAATTGGCCAGCTGTAAAAAGTGACCAGGGCCCCGTAATTGATTCATTTAAAACTTATTAGTTAATAAAACTTAATCATAATAATTTCACGCTTCGAACAAACTTTCAAACTTCTGTCACCGATCCCTATTCTGGTCCCGATCTAAGTTTAAAATTTCCAACTCGATCCGTTGTATCCTAACTGGGATCTAAAATCGCACTCAATCGGGCACTCAATCCCGTTAGAATTTTGCTCCTGACTCCATGCAGTACTAGTCGTCAAATTTCTTATCGGGTTCGCCTTGAGTTTCAAGTTAGCTTACTGGTGTTTTTCAGTGAAAATACTTGCAAAAAACTTGATCAAAACAAATATTAATGCATTGGTTAACATGTCGAATAGTGTGAAAATATACAAAGTTGACTATCCTCAATCACATTTTTTGAATTATTTTTGAAGCAAAATGTTCAAATTTTGCTATGTTTATCATGGTCGCGTTTTCACCCAGTACAAGAGTTTTGAAAGATCAGATGAAATCCACTAAATCAGTGAATTATTTAATTTGAATTATTTGTTTGTGAAAAACCTGACAATTGCTTTGAATGGTAAATTTCACTCTAATTTGAGTGTTCGCAATGGGTTAAAAAAGTAATTTGGGTTGGATCGAGGACATGTTGGTTGAGTTAAATAATTCAAATCGGAATCAGGATTAACTCGGATCAGACTTTTATTTGGCGACAATTACTTCACGACATTTTTTTGAAAAAAAGCCTTTAAAAAGAATGAATTGTAATAAAAGCTATAAGAGTTGTAAGGAGTGTTTAATCACTCCCAAAATCAACCAGCGAAAATAATAACTCAGCGAACAGAAAAAAAAATTGACTCTTGTCCAAAATATGAAGTAAATTGTAGGCTGAAAAATATAACGTTCGTACCAAATAATTGAAAAATGTAAAACTGTTTGCTACCAGCGTATATCCTCATTTATGGACAACTTTGCTATAGTGAATGCTGTTAGAACTGAAAACTATTCATCGATTACGGGGGGCCCTCTGGTTGTTTTTTTTTTCGCACTTTTTCAGCCAAGATTTCATATGATTCGGGCTTTGAAAAACGACTCATCGAGAGGTTTTTTGATAGCCAAATTGAGCAAAAATATCAAGTGAATGATAAACTTATAATAAATTGGACAGAAATCGGACCATTAAGTTTTTTTTGAGATTACTGAAATTTTTTTACCAAACCAGTTTTGTTCAAAAAATTGGAAACAAGGCCTGATTCGGACCATCTTTTCCTCAATTTAATTTTTTGAAAATAATTACGCGCAGTTTGACGCTATTAAAACTCAATCGAATAAGTCGTTATCAAATGCGAATTATTTAAAAATTAGGCCTGAAAAAGTGGCAAAACGACCAGAGAGCCCGTATTGTTATTTCAGCCTAGATAAATCTCTACAACAGCAAGTTCTCAGCCATATATATCTTTAACAACCCCTTTTGGAAGATTTGAAAAGAAGGATGTGTGGTTAAGGAACACCTAACAACTTCCAGACCCCTTTTCTAGCCACATGAGGAAGGCGCTTTCTCTTCTTTTCAGCCCACATCTGTCAATCATCCAAAGGTGTTAAAGGGATATGGAAACTATTTTTAAAATTGCTTATTGAAATTCAATTCAAACTTGACAAGCAATTTAGAAAAAACTGTTCTCATGTTTAGAAAAATATTTTTTAGCTGACAATTTATGATAACGTCATAGAAAATTGAACGTTGAATAAATAAAATTTGAGACTTTGAATGGTCGACGATTACTTAATCCAGAACTGGAAAAATTTCACCAATTTAGCGCTGATGAAGCTACTCAAGATTTCAGAAATGCTTTTTGAAGGAATTTGGGCCGTTCAAATGTTTCTACGAATTAAGAACAAATAAAATATTGGATGAGAATGGTACTAGAAATGAAGATGAGAGCGTAAGTGACAGTCCACTTAATGACTGGAAGCAATTAAAAATCATATGAAAATCCTAAATTATTTAAAATTTTTTATTGTGACTAAAGTAGAAAGTAAGAAACTACGTTGGTAATAAATTGTAATTGTGTATTTTACCAATGTTATCACTTCGTTCGAAACCGGCCTTAATCAAGTCATTTCCGTTGAATGTTGAAGGTTGAAAAGACATGGATTCTCCTAAAAACTTGACCATGACCGCTTAAAGGTTAATTTTTTCTATTTTTTGACATGTTTTTTACAGCAGTTAATGAAATTGTATGACCTAAAATTCAAAGTATTATAAATGAGACCCGTGATACATCAGCATTGCTGCAGCATGAAGAAAAATTGTTCTGAAACGGTAGTCTAAAATAAATTGCTTTGATCTTGACGAGAGTTATAAACTTAAACTTAAGTCTTAAAGGCAGGATTAAGAAAATATACGCAAAATGTTTCGAAAAAATTTTCGACAAAACAATTTTCGGCTTTTCTTCCGGCAACAAAGGACATTTGGTCAAAAATACGTTTTTGTGTACATTTTCATGAGCAATTGAGTAAATTCCTTAACATTTCAATAATTTTTTATGCAAACACAGTCAGAGTTTTGTATAGAATTTGAAAACTTTTGATCAACGACAATCGCCTAGGGACCCTCAAAAAGCGTATTTTTAGGGAAATATTAGTTAGCTCGAAAATTTTGGACTCACAAAATTACAGATTTTGTTTTGTTCATTTCCTTTTTCCCTTAATTTTTTAAAACTAAAATAACAACTTTAATACAATATTGCTCTCAAAATCCACCTAACAATTCAAGAAAAGTGACTAAAAGAATAAAATAAATTAAAATTTTCTCTGGCCACGACACATTTTTGAAATTTCTAGATTTCAAATCTTTTGACGTTTAAAACACAAAACCTTACTTTCAAAAAACCTGAAAGATGCCACCGCAAAAACGGGTTTAATATTTAAAAATATACAAAGAAAAAGGTAACATATTTGGATAATGCCAGGTACTTTCAGATAAATCGATTACTTCTTTGCTTGAGGATTATATTTTCACTAGACTTCTGTATTTTAGAATATTATAATGATTTTTATATGAATTGTTATACCACAATAACTGACGGAAAGTCCAAAATCGATGAATTTTTATAAGAGAATATCATGAATATTCTCAACGAATGCCAAAACGCTAATGAAATCAATATGCGCTCATTTCGCCGAGTGATTAACGAATTACCTGGTTATTCTGTTCTACGAGAAAAGGCAGCTGAACCTTTCCACTATTGAAGAACAAAATACCAACTATAATTGATTGGGATGAAACTGGAGATGACACTTCTGAACTATTTTTTATTGAATGCAAAAGTATGTTTTAGGGTAAAACAAAAAGTGTTAAAGTATTTAATCCGAACCGTTTTAAATAGTTAAAAAAACTGTATTGAAGTAACAGATGCCACAGTTCAAAAAAATATATGAATTTTTTTTAATGGGGTTACTATCGGTCAAAATTGAAATTAAAATTGTGATTTTTCCAA
>SCLH01001160.1:171597-182742 GCA_004367855.1 Oikopleura vanhoeffeni | reverse complement strand
GTAAGGTATTGACTAAACATGATGCCACGAGTTCAAAAAATATATGAAAATTATTTTTAAAGGGGTTACTATCGGTCAAAATTGAAATTGAAAATTGTGATTTTTCCAAAAAAATGGTTTTTCGGGGTTTAAAAATAGAAAAAAAGTCCATTGTTTCGAACAAAATCATGGACTAGATGCAACTGGTGAAAACCCATTCTCACAAAAAATTTTTTTGGATTGATGTTGCGGACAGGTGTCAAAAATTTACTTCAAGAAAAAAAATTGAAATTTAATAATGAATTTTCTCAGCTTTCATGCATTGGAAAAAAAATTGATGTTGATATTTTAGCCTACTAGACAAGGCGTTCATTTGACACTAAAATTGAAGCAAAAAAATTTCGAAAAAAAAACGAAAATTTTGAAAATTTTTTTTCGAAATTTTTTGAAAATCTACCAAATTGCTTTTTGATTTTTTTAGCTTCCAGATATGGACACAGGCTCTTAGTTTTCCCAGGCACACGACTATCATGATAAAATAAACTTGGATTTAAAACTTAATATTTGTATTCGATATAAAGCAGACAGAGGAAATACATTGCATAAAGACTCAAAAAAACTAAACTCAAAAAAAATCGAAATATACAAAATGAGTTTATGGGGTTAAACTTCTCAAAAAGAATGATTCTGACCATGAAAAAAATGGTCAAAATTTGAGTATAATCAAACAACTTTTTTCGGGTTTAAAACGAGCTATAAAGGTTGGTTTATTATTGATTTTTTTTTGTTATTATACCGATCTTGTTACAAAACCGCAAAGTATCCGTACCGATGAGTTTAGTTTTGCAGAAAAAACTCCCGGTACTCACCCTACTTATGCGGTATAATTATGCCTACCACTGTGCTCCATGAGAGTCGGTGAAATTCTTCACCCACCTTATGACGCATAATCATGACGTTGCGTTTTCACAACAATTTTTTCATTCAGACCATTTGGTCAAGAAAATGTAAACCTTTTCTTGACCCCAAATTAGTCTAAATAAGTAATTTGGTTCAGAACAATTTGGGGTCAAGAGAAGTTAAACCTTTTCTTGACCCCATTTGGGGTCAAAAGATACCGACTCATAATTTCGAATATAATGTTCAAAGTTGATATCTTATTTTTGAACAAAATAAAGGTCGATTTTTTTATTAAATGATGGTGAAAATTTTCAAGGTTTAACAGGTTTTGGTTCGAACAGAAGATCAATAGCATCTAAGTTCTTATTTTTTTTCATCGAAACCTAAAAAATCAATTTTTTTTTCATTTCTTATGTGCAATTTCAAGATTTAAATATTCTATGGTCCTGAAATATGTTCGTTATGATTCATGAAATGACATCTACATTCTGGTATGAATAAAATGATTCACATGTAAGTTCCAATTTTTTTTTCATCAAAAACTTAAAAAAATTTCGATATTTTTTGAAAAATTTTCAGTTCTTATCATTTATTTTAGTATTTGAACATGAGTGTGCGTTTTGACTGCACGCGAATATTCTCTGCACATCGCTGGTCATTCAATGCCTTAGTTGAGCTTTTCTCTGCATGAATTTTCACTGCAGAAGAGTTATAAAGTTCCAAAAATGACTCATTAATTCGAAAAATCAAAAATTGTCCACACTCAAAACGCTTCGCCGTGTGGGCATGCGATCTGTAATATCAAATGTTCAAAAAAGTTGTCGTCAACTCTCGTTTTCGAAGGAGATTAATGACATTTTCAGCCAAAAGTCTCACAATATAATTTTACTTTGTTTGTTACTCATATGAAGTCATTTTTTGATACCCCTCTCACCTCTGTTTTGGCCTCCGTGGGTGACACCCTATTAAGGCCATTAAAATCAAAATCGACACACCTAAATTTGGCTCCCTCAAAAATAAAAAAATAAACTTATTTTTTTTTGTATTTTTTTAATCTCGGTTCTTAAGATTTGTTGTATCGGGCATTTCTTCCATTTTTTATAAATTGCAATAAAATATTTTTTAACTCAGGCTGTAGTTTTTTTAGTTTCTCTTTTTGGTTGTTTCCAAAGGAAAAACACGCAATTGCAAAATTGCTAACCAGTTAGTGAAAACAACAATTTCAATTTCCCCCCATTTTAATTAGTTATTGGCAGACTGGCCTTGTTTTTGTTTTGAATATAGCCCCGGTATAGTGAGCAAACTGCATGTCAGACAAAATATACTACCTAAAATGGTGCTGGCATTAAATTTCTGAATTTTTAATGAAATTTTTTGAAATTTTTTTTGAAAAATTAAGTAAAATTTAAAAAAATTTCGAAATTTTTTGAATATTTTTTGAATTTTTAGGCTCAAAAGAAGCGCCCAACGATGCCGAAATGCCAATAAATGTTTTTCACCGACGTAAAGTTTTCACAAATAGAGTTTGAAGTTTGGAGTTTGAACTTTTTTTTTCATTTTTATTTTCTTTTGTTTTTAAAATTTTTATGCGCATCTTTAAGCATAATGATATGTAACAATGGAGCGATTCGAATTCGCATTTCCCACCCTAATCTAAAAGTCTTATGATAGAAACCAATATTTTGAAGGGTTAATTCATTGCTGAAAAAGGAAAATATGTAAACCAAAGCTGAAAAGGGAAAAATAAATAGCTATAGAATTTTCAACATTTATAGCACCTCATGCATTTTACATATTTTACAACTAATCACTGTGTGATAATCAGCTTGGCTAACACATTTTTGTTCATAAAAATAATAATTTCATTGCATATTTGAAGTTTTAAGAAGAAATAGAATCATTATCTAAAATGCAAGGACGTCTGTTTTGTATTTCAGATCTTTTTAGTTGTTATGGCGCGCAAATAATGAGTAGCACATTTTTGTTCACCGTTTCCGAGTTTTGGCCTTATAGTTGTAGGCGATGTCCTTATGAAAACATGACAGAATATGTTATGATGTTTTGAAAATATTTCAAAATTGCCTTTTCAGCAATTCATCTTAGAATAATCCATAGCAGAAAAAAATTATCGTGATAATGATAGTGAAACTATACAGATGCTAAACCAAAATCATCTATTTTAAAAAAGTTAAATGGAAAATACAAAATGGAAACATATTTCTTCAGGCACGATTTTTCCTAAGCAGAAGGCTCACTAAACTGTTTGAAATTAATGTTTTTCACATTTCATGCCTATTTACAATAATCTCATGTAAGCTTCTTGAAATTTATTACCAAATATTTAATTTTCATAATTTTTAGATATACTTAGTAAAATACACTTCGCGGGCTTCAGTTTTTGATGCAAAAAGTTTGTCATCAAAGTGAGGCGGGAATAACGTGAAACGGGCAGCCAATTACAGGCGTGCAAGTTTTCTTGCAATTTCCCGAAAAATCTTTTATCCAATTAGTTTGCTGTTATGCACGTGATTAATGGGGAGAGAATTAACTCGTAGACTTTAGACATGAATCTGTACCCAGACCTCGATTTCCGGCACTAGTGACCATTCTTATAAATCGAGCCATATAAGCAAGTTTCATTATCAACATACATTTTTCAATAGCTTAACATAATATCAAGCCAATTTGCTATACAATTAAAAAAACAAAACAAAATTTAAACGAATAAAAGGCATTTAATGAGGATAAGAAAACAAAAAGGTGCGAAAATTACCTCCAGTTACACACAAAAGTGCAATAATAAAATGAAATTAAACCTTAATTTATATTTGAAAACTACCTCATATCAATTACGGGGGGCTCCTGGTCCTTTTTACTAGTTTTTAAGCCAATTTCTATTTTATTCGGCTTTTTTAAAAACAACTCATCGATAACATTTTAGATAGCTTAAACTGAGCACAAATATCTTGTGAAAAATTAAGTTAAAAAAATTGGTTCGTCGGACTAATTTATTTTATCTTTTTTCTCTGAGATTACTGAAATTGTTAATATTACTAGTTTTTTCTTAAAAAAATTGGTAACAATCGTCGGATTCGGACCAATTTTTAAAATTCAATTATTTACCAGATAATTGTGGTCTGTTTAAGCTATCTAAGAATTCAATCGGATGAGTCGTTTGCAAAAGCTGAATTAAATAAAAAAATTTGGCTAAAAACCTAGTAAAAAGGACAGGAGCCCCTCTAATCGATATAAAACTTCAAAATGATTTTCTATCGCTCTGTCTAAATAATTATATGTTTTTTACAAAATTCTCTGGTAAAATAACTCTTAAATTTTTGTGTATCCTTATTTAGGAAAGATTTGAAAGAATTGCTCTCACCTTCTCTCTCGCCTACGCATTCTTATGTAATCAGCATTTCGGAAGTTATGACTTCTAGAAATGCTCTATTTGAACCGGAGGCCATCCTACGGTATAATGCAATAAAAGTCTTAGAAATTCGTTACGATTCTTTGAAGGGGTCTTCCACGTGATTTGAGTACTTTTGAAAAAAAAGGCATGTAGTACCAATATACAGTGTGTGTTTTTTTTTTGAGGGGAAACAGAATAATCAAGTGTCGGGAGAATCGTCCTATATTTTGGGGAGAATTCTCCCGAATTGTTTACTTTTTTGTTTTCCCGAAAAAAACAACATACTGTACAGTTATTTTGAAAAAGTACTCAAATTACGTCAAAAAAATTCACGGGTCAACTCCAAATGTTTTTAAGACATTTTTCTCATTACATAAAGTTTGAAATAAAATCACGTGACGAAATAAATCCAAAAATAAGGTTTGAAATATGTCATTAATAAATCCTAAATTTCTTGAAAATAAGATCAGTGACCTTTTTGGAAAATATTATTATGTTAAAACTCTAAATTAGATGTTTATAAGCCCACAAATTTTTTCGGCGTAATTTGAGTACTATTTGTGTACTTAAACCAATACCTTATTTCTTAATTTGAAGGTCACGTGATCGTTTATGGACTTTGATGTGATGTCAAAAAATTATTAAAAACACCTAAAGAACATTTCACTTATTTCAAAAAGTGATTTAAGCATTTTTGAAAAAAACAGTACTATTTGACCGACATTATTTCTTGAATATACGGTCACGTGATCATTTTTGGGCTTAGTGTAATGGAGAAAAGTCTTAGAATTTTTTTGTTGATTATGATGAGGTTTTATTTGATGATTCAAAAATTTTTGCAAAAAATTAGTACTGTAATACAGTAAAAATTTTCAAAAAAAAAACGCACAAACGTCATTTTGTCTTCAAGTTAATCGATAACTTTATAACTGATCTTGTCATTAATGTTTAAGCGTCGTAAAATGCGATTAATGGTGAATGGTCACTACTTGCCGGAAATCGAGTCTAGCAGTTAATTTTCCACGCGCGATCTGAAAGCATGAAGTTGATTGTATTACTTACAATTGAATTTTAAAACTTCCTTTAATAATACCATAAAAAATTTAATATCTTTGGGTATTTTAAGTTGGGCTACTTTTTGCCCTTCCGAAGTTTTGTCAATTTTGAGAGAAACATCCAAAGTAAGTGCCATTTCCCCGGATCTGTGACATTGTCCAATAACAGTAGGAATTAAGGTCATTTCTTTATAAAAAATTGAAAGCGCTTTTTCTCTGAAATTAATTCTTAGCCCCAAAGAGTCGGATAAATTGCTGTTGAAAGTTGTGAAGTCTAAAAAGGGATAAAAATTCTTCCTATTTCTTTTCTCATACATTGATAATGAGTCATCATTTACTTTTTGAATGAGTTCATGAAATTAACAAGATTTCTTTTCAGGACAAAAGTGAAGCCGAGAGCAAATAAACGTAAGTTTTGTACGACGTTTGAAATACAAGAGAAAATTTTCAAGGTACGAACATCTTGCCATGACAATTTTTAATTGAATATTTTATTTATTTTTCATGTCATATAAAAATCATCTCACGAATGATTCGTGACGAATCATCTCGCAATCGCGGGAATTTTATAGAAAAAAATGCGTTTTTGCAACATCTGGGCACCTTTTGGGTACTTTTATTAAGAGTATTTTTAAATATTAAGTTTGGTGATCGAACTTTAGTTGGTTTGAAAGGGTTATAGAGAATATTTTCAGAATGAAGGAGATATTATATAAGTCACCCGCCGCACGGTGCTTTTTTGAGGGTAATAGGAAACATTAATTTCTTAATGTGGATAAAAATAACGAATAGCGCAAAAGAATCAGCTCGCTAAAATAATGATTTTGCTCGAGAATTTGCCCAGTAAAATTATTATTTGTGAGGCTGATTCTTTTGCGCTATTTGTTATTTTGATCCATATAAGAATTTTAATGTTTCCTATTCACCCTCAAAAAAGCACGGTGCGCCCTCAGAGTAACAATCTAAATTATTGAAAAATGCGAAATCTGAGCATTTGATTGGTTGATCCTTTCTTAATCTGACCAATGAAATCGGCCTATTCCCGCAATCAAGGTTTGATTGGTGCTAATATTTTGCGGTTGTTTGTATGATTCAAATATTTAGGATTTGTACTCTGGACGGCGGGTAATCCATATATCAGATATGGATTACCGGACCTCGAGTACAAATCCTAAATTTTGAAAAATGCGAAATCTGAGCATTTGATTGGTTGATCTTTTTACTCAACCTGACCAATGAAATCGCCTATTCCGCAATCAACGGTTTTGATGGTGCTAATATCTAGCGTTGTTTGTATCATTCAAATATTTAGGATTTGTACTCTGAGGTGCCGGTAATCCATATACCTTTATATCTTATATCTAGATACTTTTATCATGACGTCACAAGAAGAGACATTGTCTAATCACATCACACAATGGGGAGGCAAAAACCGTTCACCGATATTGCCAATAATATTGATATCATATTGGGCACTTTCGGCGATATGGGGAGTCCCATGGGGACAGAAAAAGTTTTTTCGTTCAAAAATGAAAAATGCCTGGGCGTTGGAAATGACGTCATATTGGAAAGTTTTTCAATTTATAAGGAATTTTACGATTGGTCCAAATGAATTACATGTAAAATAACAAGTGTGTAAACTTAAGTTCTCCACAAAACGCAATCAAATAAAAATTTAAAAAAGTAAGTTTGGGAAATTCAATTTTGAAATGAATTTCAGACAAAATTGTGCTGCTTATCTTTATCGCAGTATCTATGAACGTACTCCGTTTCGTTCATTCTTTACATTTTTACAATTTTTTTTGACCTAAAAAACTTGTTTTAATGCGATACTGATACTCGTATTTTGATTGCTCGAATTTTAAACCAATGATAATCTAGAATTTATGAAATTGATATGCAAAACGAATAGACTTTCGGAATAAATGCATGAACTAAGTTCATTGAACTTACTTTATTTTCATACGGTAGCTTGAGAACAGCCCATTGATTTTCACTTTAATAAACGAAAATAAAAAAAATTCGGTATTAGCGAGATTCAAGTTTAGCGAAGTAAAAAAGTGATAATCACAGGCTTTTATATGTTTTTCGCGAATAGTACATCCGATTCAAAAATTCCAAATGTAACCCAATGAGTTTGATACATCGCAATTTTCTTCTGGTCTCGCAATCCACTTACTAGTTTTCCAGTAATTAAGGTAACTTGTTTTCGTTTTGTGAAAATTAACTTTTCTATCCAATGATTGCGCTTATTATTTTGGAGTGAGCCAATCACAGCGGGCTATACAACTTCCAATCACTTTTCCACTTCGCTAAACTTATATCTTGCTAGTACGATAATCTATGATGCCGAATTAACTTTGATTGCAAAACGTAATGCCCACTTTCAGAGCGGTAACTTAAGGGGTAACCGACGGAGGCTGTATCTCGAGACCGAATGATAGGAAGCAATTTTAGTTGCATTGTCATTTTCGTGGCTGGTTTGGCTTCCAGAAATATAAAAAAAAAAAATTTCATGTCAAAAATTTTTCAAATTTTCTATATTTTCAAAGTTTTATTTTCCTTAACCGCACTGTATCTTTTGAAGTAATAACTTTTTTGCTCCAATTTTTGTTGCATTCGATCAACTGTGAATAGATCTTGAACATGGCATAAAAAATTTTAAATTTCGAAAAAAAAATTTCCAAATATTTTCTCAGATCCAGAAATTGGGGTAACCGACGGGCTGTTCTCGAGACTCAGAAGTGATAGAAAGCTGATTTTAGCTGCATTCTTATTTTTGTTAAACGGTTTGCTTATAAACCTAAAAATTAATTTCGATAAAAAAATTTTCCCGAATTTTGCATAATAAATGGAATTTTTTCTAAGTATTTTTTTCAGGTAATAACTTTTCTCGTGATCTAGACATTGGATCTGACTATTTTTACAAACTAATTTTTATTGTGCAACTTACTGCCAAAAATGTATCAAAAATTTCGGGGTTTAAAAATAGAAAAAAAGTCCATTGTTTCGGATAAAATCATGGACTAGATGCAACTGGTGAAAACCCATTCCCACAAAAAAAAATTTTTGGAATTGATTTTGCGGACATGTGTCAAAAATTTACTTCAAGAAAAAAAATTGAAAATTTAATAATGAATTTTCTCAGCTTACATGCATTGGAAAAAAAATTGATGTTGATATTTTCAGCCTACTAGACAAGGCGCTTCATTTGACACTAAAATTGAAGCAAAAAAATTTCGAAAAAAAATTTTTTCGAAATTTTTTGAAAATCTACCAAATTGCTTTTTTGATTTTTTTTAGTTTCCAGATATGGACACCGGCTCTTAGTTTTCCCAGGCACACGACTATCATGATAAAATAAACTAGGATTTAAAACTTAATATTTTCATTCGATATAAAGCAGATAGAGGAAATACATTGCATAAAGACTCAAAAAAACTAAACTCAAAAAAAATCGGAAATATACAAAATGACTTTATGGGGTTAAACTTTCTCAAAAAGAATGATTCTGACCATGAAAAAAATGGTCAAAATTTGAGTATAATCAAACAACCTTTCGGGCTTTAAAACGAGCTATAAAGGTTGATTTATTATTGATTTTTTTTTGTTATTATACCGATCTTGTTACAAAAACGCAAAGTATCCGTACCGAGGAGTTTAGTTTTGCAGAAAAGTCTCCCGGTACTCACCCTACTTATGCGGTATAAGTTATGCCTACCACTGTGCTCCATGAGAGTCGGTGAAATTCTTCACCCACCCTTATGACGCATAATCATGACGTTGCGTTTTTCACAACATATTTTTTCATTCAGACCAATTTTGGGTCAAGANTTGGATTTCAAACTTAATATTTGTATTCGAAAGCAGACAGAGCATACATTGCATAGAGACTCAAAAAAACTAAACTCAAAAAAAATCGGAAATATACAAAATGAGTTTATGGGTTTAAACTTTCTCAATAAAATGATTCTGACCATGAAAACAATGGTCAAAATTTGAGTATAATCAAACAACTTTTTGGGCTTTAAAACGAGCTATAAAGGTTGATTTATTATTGATTTTGTTTTGTTATTATACCGATCTTGTTACAAAAACGCAAAGTATCCGTACCGAGGAGTTTAGTTTCTCCCGGTACTCACCCTACTTATGCGGTATAAGTTATGCCTACCACTGTGCTCCATGAGAGTCGGTGAAATTCTTCACCCACCCTTATGACGCAAAATCATGACGTTCTTTTGAGCATAATGATACGTAACAATGGACGATTCGAATTCGCATTTCCCACCCTACTCTAGATTAACTGGTTTTCAAGTCTATTTATTTTATCTGTAAAATACTTACTTTTGAACTTCGAAATTCAAAAAATGGTGCAAAACCGAAACTAGTCAAGTAATAAACATTTTTAAATATTAAATTTAATAATTTTTATTAAATAAAATATACAAACCTTAATCAGCAGCAACATATTCACCGTGAACTAAGCCGAAATATGCAATTTTAATTGGTTTAAATTTCAACCAATCATAATCGGACTGGAACTGAGTCTTGAGCAAATAATCTTATCAGACATTCAATATTTCCTGAAGGATTTCTTTCCATTTTTTTGTTCGTCTGCGAACAGCCTAGCTCTATTGTTATAAGTGATTTTGAAAAAAGACGAACAGGTTTTACAAATTGAGTTTAAATCGCTACATGTTTTTGTGGTTTTTCGGTAATTATATAGGAATATTTTTAAAGACTAACTTAAATTAGTCGTTTCCCAAACTTCAACTGCGACCTTTTCAAAATTTCCCACAGCAGCATTCGTATTATCGAGAAAGACATCGATATAATCATCTCGATCAGCTCGAACATGTTCGTGATGGACACCTAGTGCATGCATGACTTCGTGGTGGACAGTACCTTCAGACTCGCCAGCGCAGTCGGGGTCGAGAGAGATCACTTGCCACGTTTCTTTTGCTCCCTGATATCCGAGACCAAAATCTGTGCTTTAAAAAGGTTATATGATATACGTTGAGCCTCAGATGGCCCTTAATTGTGGTTTACCGTATTGTTAGGGAACGAACCGGGCAAAAATCTAACTTTTCAAGCTTAAATTTCGATTAAGACATAAAAAAGCGGTTTTGGTGAGTCATTTTCTGGCCACTAAAGGGCTCAAAGAGACTTTTTCATGCTCAGAATCAATTTCCTTGAGGTACATTTACCCTGTAAGCTCAAATAATTAAGGTCAGCTGTTATGGTTTAGTCAGAAAGTATACCGGTTCGCTCCCTACGTATAGTTGAGTCGGCCACAAAAGCAGCCACTAAGGTTCATCAGAATATCAAAAGTTAATTGCAGTTAATTTTGAATATCCCCGCTTATGAAAATGATCAACTTTGGCATGTTTTGTGAATATAAAACGCGATGACCAATAATTTTAAATTTTAAAGTTGAACAATTAAGCTAACTTTTTATTATCTAATTTTTTTCAAATTTTTTTATTTTAAGTTCATAAATCGCTTTTTGAAAACCAACAAAAACGGTAGAAACCCTTTAACCTGTACGCACTTATCGTACACTATTGTACGAGATTGACCTATTTCGACCCACGAAGTGTTTGTAGAATTTTAACCGCTGCATATTTATTTTTGAGATTCACCATGATTATACAAAATTGTCTGAAATTTTCAAATATCAAACTAAAAACTTGATTGCATTAATATCCTCTGAGTTATACCTCTCGAAAGACAAAACAAAAATATATTTTGAGTTCTCCTCTTTGAGTCAGGAAACAACTCAAACAAACCCCTCTCACATTT
>SCLH01001160.1:148128-163437 GCA_004367855.1 Oikopleura vanhoeffeni | reverse complement strand
AACCTTTTTGAGAAGAAGTTAATAATGTGTTAAACAAAATCATATTTATTTACATATGTATTTGAAATCGCTGGAAAATTTTTCGACGTTTTTGTCAAATAAAATTTCATTTTTTACATAATATTTTTTTCCATCAAAGATAGTTTTTATTTCACGTTTCGGCTTAATAAACAGCTATTATTAGTTGTGAGAAAAATAAGTGAACAGAATTTGTGTGTGATGCGATCTAAGGCTGGATTATTTAAACTCGCAAAATTCATAATTTCGCTAATTTAAAATATATTCTCGCGGTCAAAAAGCAACCTAGGAATTTTCTGCACTTATTTTTCTCACAACTGATAAGCAATACTATTTTAATAAGTAAAATATCAAATTTGCTATTATTTTTTTGGCGAAACCCCCTATTTAAAGATTGACAATAGTGAAGATTTTGCTGCGTTATGGAAAACATAAAATTCCATGTTTTTTAAAGTTATTGCTGAACTTTGATCGATCGATTCTTGAGTCAGTTAGTTTCAAAAGAATATTATGCTGTCATTTTTAAACTGTTGTATTGGTTGGAGACATCAATGGTATATTTAATTCCCATTAAAAATGGTATTAATTCATCATTTCGACTAAAGAACCATCTTTAGGAGTGAGGAAAAGTTTGTGACGAAAAATGCAGTAATTCAATTCCGCAATAAGAATTCAAATTTGTGCGTGAAAATTTATTTAAAAGATTAGGTTTAAATAAAATAAATTGGGAAAATCTGAAGCTTGAGTTTTTAAACCTAATTTTTTAAATAAATGTTACCGTACAAATTCGAATTCTCATTGCGAAAGTGAATTACTGCATTTCTGTCCCAAACTTTTTTATCATTTCTGAAGAGGGCTTCTCAGCCGAAATGTCAAATAATACCATTTTAAATGGAAAATGAATACTTCTAAACTGATAATGATTTTCAAAATGCGGAGAAAATTAGGTTTCGTGAAAAATGTAAACATCAATCAGTATGAAAATTACCTGAGTCGCTTCAAAACTCATTGATTTTAATTTTTTTAACGTCTCGAAAAACCTTTTAAAATATGAACTGATTTAACTGAACTAAGAGCTTGGAAGGCAATTTTTGTTCTTAAACCATTACACGACACTAATTGATCTTATAAATGTTCATGGCTTGGAAAAAGCAGATATTTCTGTTTCACCAAATGTTAAAGAGTAATTTAGTTTATTGAATGATTGTTTATCAGTCTTCAAATTTTTTTTCGATACCTATTTTTTGAGTTTTCTGAGTTTTCGAGTGAAGCCTCCTGATTCAGACATACAAAGTTATCGTTAATAACCGAAAATTTCCAAAATATTATTCGAAAATTTAAATAAAAATTTTAGTATTTCGAAAATGCGAGACTTCGAAATTAACACAAGAAGGCCTATCAAGCGAAACTTTGAAAATGAAACTTTAAAAGGCTAAGAAATAAAAAAAACTCGATTTGATTTCTATCGACTTTTCTGAAGTTGATAAAAACGTTTTGTGCACACGGGGTTTGGTAGTGATGAAGTTTCAAACAATGCTTAAGGAGTTGGTTTTGATTGAAAAATTGAAAAAAATACAAGGAACCTGAGAAAATCTATCGCATTTCATTATTCAGCTTAATTTTCTAATTATAACATAAAATGGGTTAATTTACGAAGACCTTTAAAAAATCCGTATGCAGAGAGTTTTGTTTAGACTTATTTTATTAGAGTCAAACTTGGCAGAATGATGTCAAACATGCTGATTGGTTTATTTATAAATTAACAGATCAGAGGGTTATTTTATATTTCAAACATACAAATCAATTTAAATCGAATTCAGAATGTCGAAAAATATAGCAAATTAAAATCCTTTATTGATTTTGGGTATACAGTAAAAATGCGGCGACATGCATAAATAATAATTGAATTCAACAAAAATGGCTATTTTTTGACTATTTTTGAGTTAAATCCAAATGTCGAGGAAAAATTGTGCCACAATTATTGAGGTTATAAAAAAAATAGTTTTACATTTTGAACAGAGTCGCAACCTGTTTCGCTTAATTTTGTCGGGAACTGAATCGGGCAATATTCAGAATAAAAATATTTTTTCAACAGAAATTGCTTTTAAGTATTAAATTTTAGGGTGAAAAATGTCTAATTTGAGTAAACATACTTTTATGTTTTATCGACTAGTAACTAGTTTCGAATTATTTATTCATTTTCAAGATATTTTTCAGTGATATTTTACGGTTTCAAGTTCAAACAACTGCGTAACGAAAATCAAGAACAATCCCATGTATGAAAGAAATTGAGCTAAAAATTTTTGAGAGAGGATTATGGGCTTTAAGGCATCTGTGAACAGCGTATGGAAATTTGGATATCTTTTCTCAGGGGCTACGAAGTTAGTTTTAGTAAAAAAAATAAATGAGCCGTTTTGCGATTTTAACGCATTTCAAATAGAGTTTGATAAACTTTTTAGTTATTAAAGTTAATTTGAAAATTTTAATACATCCACATTTTTGGAAAAAATTTATGAATAAACAAAATTCCGATTTTAGTTTAAAAAGTTTTTTTATAATTTTTTTCGAGCAATGTTTCCTGGCAATCTGGTAGATTGCCTGAAAAAATTACGACCGCTACCGAGTTAATAGTTGAGTAACATAGCTACAGCATGAGTCTGAGATTTAAACTTGGTTTCGGATGGATCACGAAATGCTTATTTTTCACTTATTTTATAAATTATCGGATAATAAAAAGTAAATAATGATCACTTTGCGTTTGATCGTAACAGTCCAGTTAATTTAATTTACTCCATTTCTTAGAATTGTTATAACCGTAAATAAAAGTTGCTCAACTAAAACCAATCTCCCCGTTTCGGCCAAATTCACCAAAGATTAATTGACTTTACAAAAATGTACGGTATAAATACGGTAGAGATAAACCTTTACAAACAAAANCGAGCATTTTTTCTTGCATTTGGTAAAGTTTGATGAAAATTCATATAACAGTCAAAACATAAACAAGTTTTCTAATAATAATTTGCTTAAAAACACAGTATTTTTAATTTCTAGAACAGCTGATCTAACATTTTTGTGAAATTTTTCCACCCTGAAGCTCAAACGCCGATGGTTTTTTTATTCAAAAAAATTCAGGTCTTTCTGATAAACAGTATTCCAGAAAATGCCGATTAACCGCTACTTTCAACATCGGATAATCCGATTCGGATTGATCACAAATTTACGGCAGTATTATTTTGCGACATTTATTTCATTTACATCAAAGTGATTCTGACTCAGAATTTTAGCTTTTTCAATTTTCTTTCTATTCTCTCCATCCAAAGTTTATTTTATTTTTGTACGATTAATTTTCCAGAAAATGCATTAAATTTTAATAATTTTCGTTTTTTTTCAAAAACTCACGATCACAAATCACGCAAAATACTTCTGAATTTAAATCCACGAATAAATTAATTAGAAAAAATTATATTTCAGTAAAAATGAAGTTTCGGGCGCTGCGATACCATCCTTGCAATCGATAGATAGTTTTTTTAGTCAGAGTTAATCGGGTTCGAGATCCTAAAATACTGACAATTATCGGGTTATTCTGGTTTTGTTAAATTTTTAGAAAACTCAAAATTGCTCAAAAAAATTTGTTAATAAAAAACTAGTTAAAATTTTCAAAAATGTTTGAGAAAAATCGAAATTACCTGTAAAAGTCTTAGCGGAAAGATACATAAACAAATAAAAAAATTTTCAGTTAAAAAACTTAATACCGGAACCCGAAAAACTTTCATCCGAAAAACTATCTACCGCCTTAAAATGATCGGCTTTTTGGGCTGCTTGCTTATAAACTATTAAGAAATTAATCATGTTGCTCACAAATTTTCAATTATGTTGGAGTTTTCTCGATTTTTGTATTGTACATAACCAAACAAGGCACAAATCGTGCCGCACGATGAGATCAAAAATCGTAAAATTAAGTCCAAAAAGAAAGTTTATGAAATTTGCTGATTAATTATTATTTTCTTGACATGACCGGCCCTTAGTTGAACGAACAAATAAAACTGGATTTTTTTATTGGTATTTCCATTGTTCCAACAGGACGACTTTACTATTTATAGATCTCGGAATTTGTATTTAAAAATAACTTGAGATAAATCATAAGAATTAACAGTAAGTTAACAAATCGTTGAGTAATAATTGATATCCAGTCATCTTTGCATTATCTCAAAATTTGAAAACCTTGCCCAAAAAAATTGATTTAATGTGAACAAAGATGCCGAGTGCTTGGCAGACTAAGAAAAGCTGAGCTGTCTCACCGTGAATTGACTTATAGCTCATTTTATAAAAAATATATTTCACTGACATCCGTATTATACTAGTATCACTTAGACTCTCAAGTCAAACTTTTATCCAGTTTGTAAGTATTTTTATAAGTCAAAGTGGATTTTATTGTAAAAGAAGAGTAATTTTATAAAATAATATGTTCCAATTTAATATTGGCAATAATGTGACATCAAAAACATTAAAGAGCGAGGAGTGTAATTATAAATTATGAATTCTTTATCAAAGGTGTTTCATTAACCGAGTAGAAGGTGAATTTTTTTATGTTCAAATCATTTTGAGCGTTTTTTCGAACTCTTCGTCAAATGTTCTCAGCAGCATCCATAAAAAGGTATTTAAGGGGGTACCCCTCATGTGATAACACGCTTTTGTGTTTTCTGAGTGCGAATATCTTAAAGACTGCACATTTTGTAACCCAATAGATAAAAACAATGAAATATTTAAACGAAAATGTTACATCCTGAAACATAATTAGAAATCACTGATTGCTCGAACAATCAGGAATGAGCTTCAAAACAGAGTCATATTTTGTCGCAATAAGCCTATTCCTCTGTGAGTTTAAAAGGTAAAAAAATAGTTTGTAGCTTTTATCAACCACAAACTACGTACGCAGGTTTGTCAGTATCGTTTTCAAAAAATTGAAATAAATTCGCAACAGAATAGCCATAAACGATTTTTTGAGCTGATTTGGAGGGTCTCGCGCAAAAGCCTATTCCTCCCAAGATTTTTTAGAAACAGATTTGAAACTTGTATTAATCGAAAGCTAATGAGTTCGTGGAGAGCTGTTACTATCGAAATCTTAATTCCGATGATTTTTCCTTTTCCAAAACTATACTTTTAATTCCTGAAAATCCATAAATTTTGATTAAAATGGTTAAAATCAAGACAATATATTTTAAAAATCATCAAAAACTTCTTTTTTAACGCTGTATTGTGTTAAAATTACAACCAGCTTATTTCATAATTGCCCATATTTTCAGAAAAAAAACCTAAAGTAAAAATTCTGATTTTTTTCTGTTGAGTCAAACGGTGAAAATATAATATTATCATCGGTTTCAAAAATTTTGAACGTAGTAATAGTAAAAATATTTATAATCATGTCTGTCTAGAAAATTACAGTCATAATTTACACTCATAATTTCCATGAAAATTCTTATTTTTATTTTAGTAATCAATCAAAAAGCATGATGGTAGACAACGTGAAGCCTGAAATATCAAATAAATTTGACGATTGGACTTCACCCGAGTTTTGGGCTTGGTTCGGAAAAAAAGATTACAAAGGTTGGTCAGAACGTTAATATTATAACGTTAATATGATAACATCGTGAAAAGTCAGGCCAAGGATTTTTTCAGGTTCTAAAAAATCAACTTTGCGCAATAGCGATTTTTGTGAAAATTTGATACATTACTAAATAAAGCCCGAATTTTTTTTGAAATCTTAAAATTAGTCGGAGTCTAAATCTTTGACCGTTAAAGCACTTGATACTATGGAGTTAGGTGCCTCCGGAAAACAAAATTCAAAGGATAAATAAAATTTACAATCATAAATCAAAATAAAAAAATAAGTTAAAAATTTTATCACACTTTTAATCAAAAAACAAAATATTTCATTGAAAAAATTGCAACAAGTTTCAAACTTTTTTAGCGATTCAATGAGAGTTTTTTATGGAAGTGATTTTCGACCGGTGCACAGCGAAACGACCGACATTTTGGCAGCTCGCGAGCTGAGCCGCGAGCGGTGCCGCGAAAAGTCAATAAACTTATTTACGTTATTTCATAACTCAAAATAAACACGGCGATAACTTTTTTTTAACTTTGTGTCTTCTCATGTGAAATCGTATTGAAAATACTTTAGGAGCCACTTCTCTACAATTTTTCATATTTATCAATCAATGTAAAAATACATAAAAAAAACAGAATTTAATCAATCTTAAGTTTTCGAATCTTATCGTCTGAAAGTGTTTCCAAGACATTATTGGTTAGCTAAAATTTTTGAGACGCCTATAAATAAAAATGTGTTTTTCAATTTATTAATAGTTTTTGCAAGGTCAGAAAGTTAAATTGCGGAATGGAGAGTTTTTATAAGATGGTTTTGAATTTCGTGTGACAAATAAATTTGAGCCAAAAAAAGACATTTTTAGGCATACGTGAAATTTGCGATGAAATATTGTGTACTTTCATTGTAAAATATAAAGAAACATTTTGAAAAAATTCCAATTTTGCAAAATTTATTCATCTTATTTCTATATTTTCTTCAAGTTCAATATCTCAAGGTGTGATCCATGATTGTCCTAGGTTCCTAATCTTTTCATCGTGTGATAATAATCCGAGTGTTAATTCTGTTTAATTCAGTTATATGAAACGTTAGTTTTTCATTCTCAATTTCACTCTATAAAGTTAATTTTAGGATAAATTTAACAAATAAACTTTATCTATAGTCAAATTCGAAATGAGCCATGGTTTCGAAGTCCAGAGAAAATTGACCCAAAACTATATCGATTATGACGGTCAAAATGTTATTAAGACACAATTGATTCTGAGTGAAGAATGTAGAAAAAATGTAGAAAAAAACCAAAATTCGTAATTTCGGGTGACCAAAACAGGGCAATTCACCTTTGTGTCCAAAATGAGATTGATGCCGGCCTTTGATATCAATGTGTCTGAATTGACATTTTGGTTGTCCTCAAATATCAATGCGTCTTAAATGACATTTTGGTCGCCATAATTGGTATATAAGGCCCTACTTTATATCCTTTTTTCGAAAACTAGAATTTTATTGGCAATTTTCGGTCAAAAAAAATATTTTTAACTTATGTGGCTAGCAACTGGAAAATTTTCGTAACCATGCACTAGGTCCTTCAGCAATATGTCAACTCCGGAACTGATCGCATATTTGCGCTCATGGCGAGAGAAAAGAGACTCTGAATCTG
The DNA here is from genome assembly GCA_004367855.1 of Oikopleura vanhoeffeni. NCBI lineage: Eukaryota > Metazoa > Chordata > Appendicularia > Copelata > Oikopleuridae > Oikopleura > Oikopleura vanhoeffeni. The sequence continues at coordinate 156,166 of SCLH01001160.1, read as the reverse complement.
ACGACGGTTAGTTTATATGGACAGTCCTTGAACTTCAAAAGGATCGTCAGTTTCGCTATTGTTCAAATTAAGATCGGATCAGAGTTTATTCAAAAAATTGATTCGATTCCTAATTACTGACGATGGCAATTGGTTTGACTAAATACAAAATTTGCTCCTGATCCGATCCCATCGCTTTTGTTCAAATATACCCGATATCGTGTGCCATCAGCACGTCTTATGCAAAATTTAAACTTCATCAGATAAAATTGTATTGCAAAACCGATCCGATCCCTACTTTACCGGATTCTAGATGAAAATAATCATTTTTTAATTTTAAATATTTTCTAATTTTACATTTTTTCATTGTAAATAGCTACAATTACAATTTTTCAAGGTCAACTAATTGACCCGTTTTGAAAAAAAGTAATTTTCAAGGGGTAATTTTCGACTGAAGAAATTTATATATGGATAACAGACCCTCAGAGGACCGATCCTGCATATTTTAATGATTCATACAACGCGGAATACTAGCACCCGATCAAAAACCCTGGGTTACAGAAAAGGTTGATTTCATTGGTCAGATTTGAAACGAATCAACTAATCAAATGCTAAAATTCCGCATTTTTCAAATCTTCATGATCTGTCCTATAAGGGTCTGAAATGCATACAGCTGTTCATTTTTAAAAATTTTTGTAATCAATTATTTTCAAAAAAAGATTTATACAGGCATTATTAATCACTTGTTACTTTAAAATTAGAGGTGATTTCAAAGAATGACACATATTTGCATTTTAAATTTGAATCGCTATATTTTCTCTTGCATTTCCATACACCAGAATGAATCATTTGTTAATAAAAAGTCGAATTAACTACGTGTTACGTGGTGTAACAGTTTTATTATTATACAGATTCTGATTTTATCAAAAATTAGTTATTGCGATTTTTCTCTGTCTGCGAACATCCCATTGCAATTTTCTATCTGAACTCTTTTTGGATTTTCACACAATGTTGTTATTTAATCAAGATATCTCACACAATTTTTTTTGACATTTTTGAGATTTTTTTTTATTTGATAGTTTCAAAAAACTATTCTGTTTATATTCCATAAATTTTCAAAATCTTCATTACAGATTAATAGAACTCACATTTTTCAGAAAAAAAATATTTTTTTGTCATTTTATCAAAATATTGAATTTACAAAAAAAAATATTCAGTGTTTTATGAAACGAGGTTATAATTTTGTTCTTTGGAAAAAGTTATAATTAATTATTATTAAAAACCGACGATGATAAATTGAAAAAAATGAAGTAATAAGTTTTTTTAAACTAAGAGATCAGCACTTTAATTTGAAAATGGATCAAATTGGAAATTGCTTTCGGGCAACAATTATATATTTTCGTTCTAAAAAGTACATGGGCGACATGTTCAGTTTATATATTTGGCGACATATCGCGACATTTTTTACAAATGACTTAACCACAATTTTTTCGAAGTAATTTGCTAATTCTACTTTTAAATTGAATTTAAACTCAAGGTTTCCATCGTTTATTAATTTAAAAATGTCGACCATATCAAAAATTCGGCCAAAAAATTTCTTTCGTATTATATTCGAGAGTTAAAAATCGTTAAAAAGTAATTTTGGTTTAAAAAAAGTCATCATATTTTGAAAAATTAATCATTAGATTTTATGAAAGAGGACGTTATAGTTTTTCAAAAAAAGAACATTATTCTTTTGAAGAAAGAAAATTTTGAAAAAATTAAAATCATTATTGATTCGTAAAAAGTCAAATTTGAGAAGAAATCAAAGAATACATTTTTTAAAACTTATATTTTTTTTTGAAAAAAAAACATATTCAGAAAAATTTTAGCTCGTTTGAAACAGAGGCTTTATTTTTAAAAATAAAAATTAAAAGATTCAATTTTTGTGCAAAACGGACATAATGTGATATAGAAAAATAAGGCACGTCGTTTTACCAGTGACTCACACCGAGTTTTCGGGAAAAGTATTTTCTCCGAATATATTTCGCGACATTTCTCAAACAATAACTTAGGCACATTCTTCAGAATCATTTGTTTATTTCACTTGTTAATTGAATTGTAATCAGCATCATTTTTAATGATTCATTAAGGTTTCCATCGCTTATATATTCAAAAATGCCGATCATGTCAAATAGTCGGCCAAATAATATCTTTATTTAAACATATATACAGGATGTCACGTTTTTGTTGATGACAGTACTTTTGATAGATAAGTAAATAAGGTTAATCAGATCTAATTGATAAATACAGAAACCAGTCCTTAAAATTTACAAAACAAAATACAATACAGTTTGAAAATGGGCAGAGATTTTAGAGACTATTGGAATTATATCATTCATCGACGTCAAAGTATGTGTTATTTTGTCGTATAAATATTTTGTAGTATAATTTGTAGTATAAATAAATGTATGTTCATACTGGTTTTTATCAAAAAAATAAAATAGTGAGCCAGTTTTTGTTTTAAATTGAGTACATTGTAGGTGTATGTGAAAGTTCAGAATTAGGGGATAGCTTTAAGGTTTTTGATTTCATATCAAATTGGCGATATTGGGCACGCAATTTTTTCGTTTAAAATGGAATTTGTGTGAGCGTTCGAAAAGACAGCATAATTTGAAAAATTCTTTAATTCGGCAAAAAAAGGTTGCCCATTTTGTCTAAAAATACTTGTTGTTAACTTTTCTGTTTTCTCTAAAACATGTTGTGACTGCATATTTTTTGTGTTCGTTAATTATATTATTATAACGAACAGATGAAGAACCTAAAAATTCACAATATATTAAATATATTTCGAATTTTTATAAAATATATTATATTTACATAACAATAAAAAATTTTATTAATTTGAAAAGTTATAGAATTTTATTGAAAAGTTTTGCAAATGTGACGTCATTCATGAGTCTCCTAGTGATTTTTGATGAGAATCTCAAGCGACCGCGCAATTAAGGCGATATTGGCTTTTTCGACGATATACGTATAGTAGGCATTGGTAAGAATTTCGATGGGAAACTTGAAATTGCAGAAGTTTTCGGCTTCATTGTGCCAGCGATTTAGGGATGTTCATGTAGTAAATAATTGTAGTTATGTAGTAAATAACATGTAGTAAATGCCTGACATATTTGAATACAATTTTTTTTTTGAAAATTGGGAGTCTTGAACGTTTTTCTTGTTGATGAACATGGCTGTCCTTGACCTCATTCATGACACACTGGAAAAAAGGGTAATTAAAACGTCAAATTGCGTTGGTGTTTAAGCGATATTGTCACTTTCATCGATATTGGCACCAAAAGTATTTCAGGTTAAAATTTTAAAATTGCTCTGATTATTATATATCCCCTATTCACACTTTTGTTAATATCCCGGCCCTGATTAGGAAACGTAGTGTGTTTTTAAGTAGTAGGGCCGGGATATTAACAAAAGTGTGAATAGGGGATATGGCGATCACGCATGAACGTCTTAATTGTTTATTACTTCGTATATTTATGCGGAACTTATTATTTGGTATTAACGTCATTGTTTGACATTGACATTGTCGATGAGTTATGGTCGCCGTGAATTTTAACAATCATTTTAAATCGAAAATTACCATAAATAACTTTCATATACAAGTATGTAGAAAGTCATTATACTTTGAAATTTAAAGCTGCCATTAAACCGCAAATTATCTTGTTATAAATTTGGACTTCACATTAGCCTTTTGGTTTTCAACGGTTTATCTCCAAATTGACAAAATAAATCTCATGGAAAATATTTTGGAGTCAAAAAATTGATTACAATGACTTTTTGATGATAAATTCAGAAGGTTTTTGGTAGATTTAGTTACTAAATTCAAGTGTCTGATTTAATAATCGTTTAGCTTCAATTTTGTATTCTTTGACATCAAAATTTAAAGTTCGTATTAAAACGCCACGAAAGTAATTCGTCACACTTTTAGTATTGGTAAAACGCCACACTTTTGGAAAATTTAGTTTAGAACGCCGCTCCTTTTTTTTATTAAATCGCCACGAAATAAAACATTTATTTATTGCAACATTTTTTGAAATCTAGAATATGAACCTCCAGTTCGGGAAGACTGTACGTCAATGGTTTCAAAGGGCGCTCTGGATTAAAATTGAGAAAAAGTATAGAAAATTTAATTTAATCAACGTATTTAAGACATCACACCAAGAGACGAGTTATCTTCCCTCAAGTTGAATGAAAAATATGCGGATTGCGATTGGCACAAATCTGAAAACACAACTGCTCATCATACTAGTGATTATGTTCGAACGGATAATTCGATGGTGGTTCGACGTGGTCAAACAGTCAAGTTTACCGCGAGATTAAACCGCGCATTCGACAAAGATCATGATAAAGTCAAACTTGATTTAAGGTTAGCAAATAATAATGAACTTTGATCCAAGTTTGATAATTATTTTCTAATAAAACTTTTCATATCATTTTTCTTATCAGATCGAGTTTTTGAATCTGATCTATCATGATTTTTTATCATTCGATTGTATCAAAATTCTATAAATGCCTAAATCTCCAAATATTTATTATAAAGACCGAAGGATTTGCTTTAATTCCTTGCTATTTTGGAACAATTTTAAAACATACGTTTCTTCACGCAGTTATCATAGGCTTGATAAGTTTCACCATAAATGTCATTTTTGTCTGATTGTTTCGATTAATTTTTAATTTTACGAGGCAAAAATAGACTTTCCAAATTTAGAAGATCAAAAACAATGTCAGATTTTACATTTAGCGTTTATGTAGGAAATGATCATTTATCCTTATTTCAAGTTTCACATTTTTTTATTGGTTGAAATTCAACTAAACTAGAATCCGCCAATTCGACTTACCTGGGAAACAAATTTTTATCGGTGATTTTAAATATGTTCACATGAACATATATTAATATTAATTCCAATTTTTGCCTTCGAAACTCGTCAAAAATCCTGAAATCACGATTTTGATATATCAACAAATTACGGTAGAATTTTTCCTCGATAGAAGCTTATTCTGAAGAAATAAAGTGACCTCAAAGTGTTTTTTTTTGATTTTATAGCCTAAAAATAATCGTCAATTTTACGTTGTTAGAAGTTTGTTATTCAGCTTTGTCATAATTTATGAGGGTCGTCAAAAATCCTTTTCACTTAATAACGTATCGAACCAGAAATGTTGATCCATATTTGATCCATCTAAGCCCATTTTATTCAGTTTTGGTCCAGATCCATCCGCCCTTGACGGCACCAGAATTTTAGTTCAAGAGGGCAATAAACCGGGAAGAAATTGGTGTCTTACAATTGGAGAAGCTTCTGGTAATAATATTACTTGCTTTTTACAAATCCCAGCTAATGCCATGATTGGTCGGTATAGAACAGCGATTTATCTCAAAACTGGAGATGATGAAGCTGTTGATGAGGAACCAGATCTTATCATTCTTTGCAATCCATGGTGTGCGAGTGACGAAACTTTCTTAGGATGGTAGCAAAAAAATAATATAGACGCTATAAAAAGTGATGTTCAAAAAACATCAAAAATTTGTGACCACTGTATTACAGAAATTGCAAAATACAGATAAAACCAAAAATTATTTTAGTTTTTTAAATGTGATAAAAAATTAAACAAAAAGATAAAATACATAAATTTAGAATATCCTTTCTGCCCTCAGAGTTCCAGTACCGATGAGTTTACTACGAGTAGTTTAAAATAAGCTCCAAACTCATCGATTTTGGACCTTTTAGTGCAGAAAGGATATGGTAGAAACTGAAAAACAATTTGAAATTTCAAGATATAATCAGGAATTGGTGAAAAAATTAATATGAAAAATAGCAAATATTTTAGACATATTCTGGGAAATTTTTGCTTGATTAAAAATTAGAAAAAAAAATTGAATTTTAATTTTTGTATATGTTGAACCTTGAATTCGTATCAGGCCAAAAAAAATCAGTGCAATTTATAAGCACCGAAAAATAAATTTCCTAATGAGCGGATGTTTTCCACTTAAATTTAATTTTTAATCCCTAACATCATCTTAACAAATTGTTTTCGTTTTTTTGCAATTCTTTTGAAATTAAGCGTTAAAATTAGAAATTTGTTTTATTGTTTTTCCGCCTCTGAGTGATTGGTTGAACTTAAGTATATTTTTTTACAACAGGTTCCAAGTCACATAAATAATTATGACAAAATTTTTTATTAATACTCTTATTTTTAAATTTTTGCTATCAAATAAACAGATTCAAAAGAAGAACTTGATGAATATGTACTAAATGATTCTGGATATATCTGGCGTGGAACAAGCAAATACAGTAGTCCTTGTTCTTGGAATTTTGGTCAATTTGAGGACAAAATTCTTGACACAGCAATGCATCTCATCATGAATGATAGCCGAGTGAGAGCTCGTCGAGGCATTCTCAAGGAGAGTTACATTTTGAGCGCAAATTTTGAACAGTCATTCAAATTTAATATTTTTCTAAACAAATGGAGAATTTTGAAAAATAAGGACAGTTTGGGGAAAAACAAGGACAATTTTAAAATATTAGGACAATTTTGGAAAATTTCAAAATATAGGGCCAATTTTCGAAAATTTTGACATTCACTTTCTTTTTTCCCAAATTGTTCCGATTTTCTCAAATTGTCGTCATTTCCCAAAATTCTCCGTGAAATAATAATGAATTATATTAAATCGTTCGAAGTAAAAAGTTTGAAAAATTTGTTTGTGTTATACACCCAAAATATTTCAAAATAAAACAAAGTTTATTTTCGACTACATTTACGACTACATTTACGACTGTAGTTATTTCAAAATATGTACAATTTGGATGAAAAAATTTAAATTAACTTCTTTATAAGACATCTGATCCAGTTTGGCTTTCTAGAATTATTTCCGCAGGTGCTAATAGTTCTAATGATAATGGTGTTCTTGTTGGAAATTGGCAAGGTGATTATACTGGTGGGGTCAGTCCAGTAACATGGAATGGATCCGTGAAAATTATTCAACAGTACGCAGGATAGAGTGACTACACGAACTTAAAAATTATTTGAAAAATATTAATTTTTGTTGATATATTAGATAATAAAAATTAAACTGTAAGACCAGATCATGTATTGCCAATTTTCATAAAGAGGTAGCACACAAAAAATCAAAATCGCAAAAAATGGAACTTTTCATGATCATTCATTAATATCTATAATATAGATTCTATATTTATAATATATAGATTCTATATATTCACGACTTTCAACATTTGGTAATGCTCAATTATACGGTCACGTGATATGTTTTCGACATTTTTACTGCCTAAACTTTGCCATAAAAAGTACGTAGGCGTGAAGCAGCTGAACAAAACAATTAACAAAATGTGTGAAATTCCGCTTTCTTTCAAGTAATCACCCTGTCATAGAAACAAAATTGCCGGTCAAATTTGGTCAATGTTGGGTTTTTTCAGGTGTAACAACAACGTTATTAAGAGCCTTGGGTATTCCAGCGAGAAGTGTGACAAATTTCCAGTCTGCTCATGATTCTGATAACACAATGACCATCGACGATTTTATTGATGAAAACAACGAAGAGTTGAACATGAGTAATGCTAAGGGTGGAAAATATTTTTCTTATTATATCTTTTGTAAATAAGAAAAAATAAAAGTTTAAAAAATACGAGATGAAAAAACCTTGTATAATTTTCACCCCAATTAAGATTCTGTATGGAATTTTCATGTATGGAATGAGGTTTGGATGAAAGGTACATCTCATTGGCCAGAAAAATACGCCGGATGGGCCGCTGTTGACGCCACTCCTCAAGAAGAATCAGCAAATATGATGCAATGTGGTCCCGCACCGATCAAAGGAAATTTATAAATTATTTATTAATAATAATTACAATAAATTATTATCAATTATAATAAACTATTATGAATAATTATTTAATATTATAATAGAATATTAATTTTTATTGGTAGTAAAAAATTATTATTATGCATTATCCTTGATAATTTATCAATCATTATTAATAATATCAACAATATCAATAATTAT
>SCLH01001160.1:119116-141356 GCA_004367855.1 Oikopleura vanhoeffeni | reverse complement strand
TTCGTTTTTCAGTACTATTTAATCTTTTGACGCCCTCTGGTGAGAGAAGAAAAAATAACGAGACCCTTGTCAAAAAATTTTCATATACCAATTCAGGCACACTTTTTCGGAGACACTCCCCTCCGAATCTATTCTTGTATTTTTAACTTATTTAATATTTTAGTTTGATAAAGAAACGGGAGTTGTTGACCAACCCCTACGTGCGACTATTAATTTCAAGAATCCACTTTCGATTGCTTTAACTGATCTTGTCATTACTCTCGAAGGTGCTGGTTTAGTCAGCCCAACAAGCAGTAGAATATCGTAAGTAATTAACTTCCACCATAAATCATTTTCACAACACTTGATAAAAATAGCAAAAAACTCATTTTGCCGCTGTTGCCAAATAGTTTAATTATTAGTTTTTGTTGAAAATAGAAACAAAAGTCTGAGAAAAAATTGAAACAACAGTCTGATTCGGATCAATTTTTATTTTGTATTATTTACTAGATATTTGTGCACAGTTTGAGCTATCTAAGAACCTAATCAGCTAAGTCGTTTTTGAAAACCGCGTTGTTTTCTCCCCCCCCGTGTTTTTGAGGGACCAAACCTTTGGGAGAGGGCAATAAAATGATATAAGATATATCTAGGGTACAAACCAGTGAAATTTTCTCCTCGGTTCCTAACTGGTAGTAATACCTACTCAGAAAAATATAACAGTAAGGAAATTTTTACAAGTTATTTACAGTGTCTTAAGCGCCAAATTTTTAGTTTAATCCGAATTGAATCACGAAATCTATGCAAACATAATCAAAAAAATATTTTGTAATTTTTCTGAGGTTCTGTTTTTGGGATATTCATAAATATAAGCGGAAGTTAAAAACACCCAAAGATTTTAATTCAGTCAAGAACACATTCAGTAAGTCAACTTGATCACCTTAAAAACATTATTTGTTAGGTTTTAGCAGTGAGGGAGCGAGAATTGTATTAAAGGACCGTTTAAAATTGATAACGAAAAAGATTTAAAGGCAAAATTAGAGAAAAAAAAATTTCAAAAGAAACGGAAAATTTTGCAAGTTTTTTTGGTTAATTTTTAACTTCAAATACATACGTTGTTGTCACCCTGATTGTATATAACGTTATTTTAAGTGGTTCTGTGCCTCCATATGGTGAAGCTTCTATAAATGCAACTATCAAACCTTCCCGAGCTGGACAACGGGTTCTTATGGTTGATATTGACGCTAAAGAGCAAAAAGATTTGAAAGGAGAAGGCAAGATTCAAATATTCGAAGCATGAAAATCTTCGTCATGAACGAACAGAGATAATAGAAAATTCTTACATTAGCTTGAATTACCTTGTACAATTTGAAAAAAATGAACTTACTGTATAGCAATTTGTGTTTAGTTTCGAAATAAAAATTATATTTATAAAATGGATGATGGTACAGGAATTAGGCCGTCGAACGGTTTTTAATAATTGTTATGCACTTTCTCAACCCGACCACACAAAATAGTGTTTTTTAAGATTTAAAAATGTTTTTTCGGGTTGAAATATTCAGTTTTGGAATTTGGTATGAAAAAATAAAATGATCTCCATCCGGGATGGACCAACCCCTTATTGACCCAGATATCTGGTCGTTAAAATATTTCACGGTGATCGACAATCAGCTGTAACACCCCAAGAGCAATACACGATGTTAAGAATCAACCGTGCGTTAACTGCTGGGTTTGGCGCCGTATATGATCAAAAAAGCCTTATATTGAATATCACTCTATTGAGAAAAAAACAGAATGCTCATCCTTGGAAATCATCAATTCGGAATTTATCTCTCACGGTACCGGTGGTTTAACTAAACCATTCCGTTTTAATTTTCGGGTACATCATATAGTTACAAAAAACACATATGAAAAAGAGGTTCTATCAAAAAAAAATCCCTTCTTTTATTATCTTACAACTCAACTTCCAGATTTTCCGGGGATGAGAGGTCTCATTTTGAAAAAGAGAAGAAAAACGTGAAACCAAAAAAAATCTCGGTGTGAAAAGAACAGAATAAATTCTCTAAAATTTGATAGTTTTTCATGAATTTAGAATTCTTCCTGAAGAATGATCAGTTATTGAGAATTTTGAAAAACGTCAGATTATCAGTTTTATAACTTCAAACTATAGTCCTCCACGATTGATGTCCAAATAAACGATAAATCTCATGACAAATATCCCTTGTTCACACTTTTGTTAATATCCAGGCCCAATCTACCAATTTGGTTTGTTAATGTTAAGTGTTTTGTTTAAGGTAGCAATTACTGAAATTGGTATTGTCTATTTTTAGAGAGGGGCCATTATTTGGGGGTGGCGCTCGAGGGCCCTCGAGGCAACTCTTAAACGTAGCTAACAGAAATTGACGAATTTGACAAATAATTTCGTTCTCTCTCTCTGTAAGCTTCACTCTTGTCCCTAATTACAGTAAAATTATTACTTAAAGTATAAAATATTTTAATTTTGAGATGGAAAAACCATTAATTTATGTTTATAAGTTTATGCTTAGTTAGTCATTGAATCAGTTATTATTGTAATCAAATAATATTTCGATANCTTTTGGTTAATATGAGAGGTGTGGGCTGAATAGCGGCCTCATGAGTGGCTAGGAGGAGTCTTAGGATTGGCTACCTCAGCCCAAAACTCAGATTAACCAAAAGGTGTTAAAGGAATATCTCAAATTAGTTTTTGAGCGTCATGAATGACGTCAGTTTCAGGATTGACTTTCTCAAATCTAGTCTTTTCAAGTTATATTTGTATTTCGTGGAGTGTTTAATTCTACGAATTTTGGTGATTTACTTTATACGATTGTATTGTGAAACTCCTTATAATATTCAAAAATTGTTCAACAAATGACGTCATTTCGAACGCCTACGCGTTTCACTTTTTGAACATAAAATGTTATCTCTGTTCCCATATCGTCGAATGTGCCAATATCGCCAAATTTGCCAATATCGCCAAAATTTTATGGTTAAAAACTTTCGGCGATATTACCCCATCTCCTGTACTTCATTAAATTTCACGTTAGATTTTTTTGAATGAATCCAAACTGATAATATGTATTTTCACACTTACAATAAGTCACGCTTAGAAAGTTTTGACGCGAGACTTATTGAACCGAGTTTGCAAGAATTTCATTATTCGAATACTGTCCAGGCGATATGAAATTCACAAGTTCTCAAAATGGGTATCGATTTGATTGGTCCATTTTTGCTGAAAAATTAAATCGAATAAAATTCAAATTTTAATTACCTGAAAAACATTCTACAGTGGGGGCCGATTTCGCCGGCCCAATATCCAAGAATTTGCCGAAATCGCCGGAAAAAATCTAGAAAATTTCACGATTTTTAGCTAAAATACTCTGAGTGCCAGTATAGCCGAATGTGCCTATATTCCCGAATTTTCCAAAATCGCCGATTTTTCTTGAGATTTGTATCTCAAATGACTTGTTGAGCGTCATGATTAATAACTCATGAATGACGTCATTTTCAGGATTGACTATCTCAAATCTAGTCTTCTCAAGTTTTATTTGATTGCCTTTGGTGGAGTTTTCAATTTCACGCATTTTGGTTATTCCCTTCATACAAATCTATTGTAAAACTCTTTATAAAATTCAAAGATTGTTCGACATAATAATATAAAAAAGGCGAGGCGAAGCCTTGCCTTTTTTATAGTTTATATCAATAGTTGAAACATTTTCTTATCTAAATTCTTTTTTTCTCACAAAATTTTGGCTTCTTCGATTTGTCCCAGGCGAGGTGGGCGCTAAAACGTTAACAATTTTTTTGGGGTATCTCAAACCAAAAGCCAAAAATAAAAAACTTAGTTTTTCAATGCTCAGTTTATTACTCGGGTCGGAAATTTGGTTTTCAAGAGAAAATTACTTAAAAATGTTAGTTTCGTAAATTTTTGTTATTTTTTTTCTTAGCAATTTGAGGGACGTTTGAGACCTCAGAGTGACCTGAATTCAATCCCCCCTTAAGATTTTATTTTCATTTTCTAATTAAATTTTTAGTCAATTAAGTAATTTTTGAATTTTTAATTTTCGTATAAATTTTAAATCATAAAATGTATCATTAAAATTTAAAAAAATTACAATTTTATAAACAGAATTAAAGTTTTTGATTGCTATATCAAATTGTTAATGGAATAAATCTTACTTTATTAGCAGCGACAAATTTGTCTTTGTGACGGTCACACATTGTGACCACGAAAGAACTTTTGGTAACAACGAAAAGTTCGAGATATTAATTTTTCATCAAAATTCTGAATTTTTCAAAACTATTTTATTTCAATATTTTTCCGAAAATTGACTTGTGAAAACATTTTTTTGGGTGCCCAAACAACACCGAATACAGATTTAATTTCACCGACCAATTAGATAATTTGAAGTATAACATATTGAAGTAACAAAAAAAACGGGATATATAAAAAAAAGGAAAAAAAATAATTTTTAGTCACCCACCCTTTTATTTAGTTACTTCGTTCTTGCTGGCGGATTCAAACTGCGCCAGGCTGCCAATGTTGAATNTTTGAAAAATCATCTGACATTTTTTTGGGATTTTCGGTCGAAACTATTTGGAAATATTTTGAAAATGTTCCTCATTTCTTGTTCAAAATTTTTCAAACTAATTTTTCTGGAATTCTTAGCTGAAATTATTTGGGATGGCTACTTTCACTATATTGAAATATTTATTCGTTTTGTTTTTCGCTCTTGTTAATACTCTGAATCATACTTTTTAAACGAAACTACGGATCGGCAGAAAAACTCCAAAGCCCTCATTATTCGGAATCAAATACATTGTATTTCATCCAAACTTGCCGAATTGATAAGCGGACCCATCCACCATGTCAAATTTGATAAATAAAACATTGTTTAAAATAAGACATATTTGAATAAATGCAATGTAAAACGAAAAAACGCATGAAAAAAAATATTTTTTCCGATGTGGTAAAATTTCGGTTTTTTCCGTCTTTTTTCACAAATTTAAATTTTCGATTTTGACGTAGAAATCGTATAAAATAAAATGTAATAAATCCGAGCTGGTGGTCGAGAGCGTATTTTAAGGTTTCTAAGTAATAAATGAAAAATAATAAATTTTACTGTTATTCAGCCACCATGGAAGCAAACGCGCGTTTTTTGAGTGTTTTTTCAAAAGAAAATTTATGAAGTAAAAATAATTGATTTGAAGAAAATCAGATTATACAAAGTGAGCTCAAAAGTGCCACCTTTTGTTCGAAAACTTTTTCATCCGAAAATTTTGAAGTGCCAAAAAGTTTCTTATCAAGAGAAAAAAATCGAAAAAGTGCAAATCTGTCAAAATGCACCGAGGCCCTTTAAGGCAGAATAAATATCAATATAACTAAAAATTTTCCCAAAAAATAACGTTGAAAACCCTTTCAGCCGGTTTAGAACGACATTTACCGGTGAACCTGTTGCCTGAGAAAAACTAAAAAAAAATTGCGTTTCTGAATTTTGGTGCAAAATTTTGGTTGCAAAAACCGTTTGATGATTCCATGTCTGAGCTTCGACTTCGTCGAAATATTTCCCTGTGTCCTTTAAAAAAACAGCTACCTTAGTAAACTCTTTCAAATAATGCCGAATTTTGAGTCAAAATATTAAGATAAGGTAATTTGCTGTCAAATGAGACTTTCTCAATTAAATTTACGGTTATTGAAGTAGAACACAGTATAAAATCTAGTGGTACTCTGTACGCTAGCTTAAACATTTTTTAATGAAACTTGGGTTTAAGATTATTAAAATTGCGGCGAAGGTATACAAATGTACACAATTTATTTAAATATCTTTTACTTATTCGCAATTTCAAAAATCAATGATTTCAACTTCGATTAAAAAACTTGAAATTATTTATAAAAAATATAACTTTTTCATTAATCCAATAATATTTCCAACCATAGCTTAATAATGATTGCGTTCGAGATACATACTTACTTCTTTCATAAAATATAAATTATATATAGCCTATATCGATCATTATGCCTGGGTAACTTTAAAAACTTATTCCCTATTCTTTTAACAGGCAAATAAGTTTTTAAAGTGACCCAGGCATGATTTTCAATTGCTTTATTTTAAAAGACTGGTACAATAAAATAGTTGATCACTATATGGAAAAATGTGTGATTTTTACACTTTCTAGAAATTTAAACTAGAATTTCAGAACAGTCATTTTCCTAACAGGCTCATTATTTGTTTTGAGTTTTCGGATTAATGATCGATATAATATAGGGACTGTCAGCTGGGGATTTCTCGATTTCAAAGTCGGTTTGAGCAGTTAATTATATTTTGGCTATGATGTAATCGACCCCAACTAAAAATAATATGACCATTAAAACCTCTGAGGACGCCACTAGGTGGCGAAATCACACTTTCAAAAATGGCAAGGTGGATAATTTTTGGTGAAGTAGGCCCTAATCAGCTTGGACTACATTTTTAGCAGACGCATGTTACAATTTTGATTGAGAAAATATTTTGTTTTGATTCCGCTCTGACCGCGCTCCGATTTTTTTTCTCGAAAAACTGAAAAAATCGAGAAGTATAAAAAAAATATACATAAACCAGGGAACGAACCCTTAGAACCCAATACCAGAGTCTCAAAACCGACCACTACACCAGGAGTACTTGGTAATCGATTGAATTTCCTCATATATAAACTAATTGGCCCTATTTTATTTATTTTTAACATTTTAATTTAAATTAAGCATAATTTCAGCGCTAATTCAACCAAAATTAGTAGGCAACAACTCGAGTGACATATCAACGTTTAGAAATCGAATAAAAAATTTTCTGATGAAGTTCTTACGATTTTTCGGGAATTTTTAATCGTCAGTTTTGTTTGAGGTAGATTAACCCTAGAAGCAAAAAAAATGTTGAAATTAAGAAAGTGGTTAAGAAATCGAGTCCCCAGCTGACGGCCCCTAATTATATACATGTAATGGCAAAAAAAATATTCGATAAAAAGTTTTCTTTATTTTTGTGCATTCTGATGGTGGTAATTGAACCGAAACCTTATTTTTATTCGAGACAAATAAAATTATAAAATTTTCGATATCAATATTTTTTAACGTTTCGATTTATTTTAAATCATCTTCAGAATGAATGGACAATGCAAATAAAGTTAATCGATGAGCCTGATCTGAGATTGAAAAACCGATCAAAAAATATTTATCGTGTCAATCTTAGGTTTATTTTAAAGACGTCGAACCGTAAAAAACAATATTTATATCGACAATTTTAAAGAACTGAAACTCGTCAAAAAATTTATATTATATGAAATTAGCTTGTAATCCTTAAATTTGTTAAATTTTATTTACACGATTCCCTTGCTCAATATTTTAAATTGTTATTAGAGTTAATTTTTCTTCATTTTGTTATTATGGCCAAATCCATCTCCAAAAAATTTACCTTCACCCTACTTAAAATCTGTTCAAAATTCCAGATATCAACATTTTCGAAAAAAAAATATTTCTGAACGAACACCCCCGTGAGAATTCGGTAGAAATCAATTTATTTTTTTATGATAAATTCAGAATTATTGTCTAGTCCCACCGATCAATAAATATATATTATAAATGTTTCATATATTATTTTCTTATTTTCATTGACTGTTGTGCAATTTAATTGTATTCATAGTGAGTTTTATTTAGAGAAAAATGTCAAAAAATATTTTATAGTATTTTGAAACTTTAAATATTTTTAGTCTGTTTCCTTAAAATGCAAAAAAATCACGCCTATCTTGCTACATAAGCTGTGTTTTATATTCTTCAGAGACTCTTTTAGACTTCTTATATAAATTTTCTTAAAAACTCTTCTTGCTATTAACGATAGTCATTTAAAAATAATTGGCAGTTAAACGTTATTAAAGAAAGGCTAATTGCTTATTTTGTTTTTCGAAAAAGGTTCACGTTTATAACGACGCAATAAAATTTCGGAACAACAGTATAATGTTTTTAAGTTAATTTAAGTCAATTTATCCTAGACATATAATCTTTTTTCGAATCACGAATAACTTTATTTAGATTTAATTGTTTTGATAAGTTAGTTACAGAGCATTGCGACTGGCGTATATTATGGTTTATTTGTAATTGTTTTTAAAAGTTGGGAATTTTCTGTCATCTTTGATATTTTATGTTAACCATACAATTTTTCCTAAATATACGATCTTTTTAAAATTATGTGCGATAATATAAGTTTGAAACTACTTTTCACTGCCTGAGCCGGTTTTTTATTGCCGATTTTGACCGCAGATTATCGGTTTTTCTAACAAAACATGAACAATTACCGGTAAAAAACTGGAAATGACCCTGCAGTTGCACGTAGCTTGAAAATTTACATTATAGCCCAAATTAAAAAAAAACATGTGTACCAGTTCCGATCTCACCGACCTAGAAAATCTTTGAATAAAACGAGGAAAAAACAGAATAACCTGCATATTAAAAAATCGAACTTTCTCCATCTTTGACGTTTGACTCCCAACTATTTACCCAAAGCAATTTTTAAAAATGTATATGTAATAACCAAATTATGCCCGATTATCATAGACATTATTATAGAAGACATTGGTAAAATTTCAAATTCGTCTTCATTTATTAGTCCAGGAAAATAGAGAAATTTCCGTCTTTTCGAACAGCATCTAACTCAAACATTATAACGTAAAACACGTTTTTTTACTTAACCCTATGAGGCATAGAGCCATAAAAGTGGCTATCATTTTTTTGAAAAGACCGAAAATGATAAAAATAATTGAAATATAAGTTCAAGGTTCAAATCGCCCATAGAGTTTGCGATTAACTTCTGAAAAATGAAACTAAAATTATTTTTCGATGAATCGGTGGAAAAATATTTTATTCTAATTTTTTCTTGATTTATCGCAAAAAATCTTAAAACACCTGATTATTAGAGACTGGAAATTGGATGTTATTTCTGAGGAAGTCACTTTTTACGAAATTTAATCACTAATATTCCACAGTTAAGTTTTTTGTTCTGAGGTCTCTGACTGACTTTTTATTTTTTCACGAGTTAATTCTTTAAAAATCATTAATTTTGAAATACTCTAGCATTTCAAAATAATTCACTTTTCCACAGCGGAAATGAAGTGCTGGACATTTTAATTGCTTTAATATATTTAAATTTAAGTCTATCCTTAATCTCACTGACTTGACAACAATTAAGTCGCTAACACTTCTACTTTTCCAATAATATGAGTTCAAAGTCGAGCCATAAAAGTGGCTCGCATGCCTCAAGGGGATATCAATACTCAAATAAGTCAGGGGGTTAATGATTTCCATTAAAACTAATGGTCTCAATTTTTTGTTGCAAAGTAGTACGCCAAAAATTTAATAGTTTGCAAAATAAATATAAAATGTTCTATTTTTCTGTGATTTCATCATCTGGCAAAATTTTACCAATGTCCTCAAATCATAATTAAATTCATTTTCTCTTGGTTTTATTACGCTTTTTGATATTAAATAAACGTATTATCTATTGCATGTGGAAGGCTGGAAATATACTTATCAGCAAAATAACGATTGTGTTCTAACCTTAAATTTCAGGGTCAAAATGGGGATGTTTCAGAATATTTCGCTCGTGGCAGCAGTTTTAGAACTATATTTTTGTTGTGGGATGATTTTCGGCTGGGCTAACTTGGTGAAAATTTTCAAAAACGAAGGATTTTTTTCAAAGGGATGTGTTCAAGATATTTCGCTAGAAGTCGATTATGAATATGAGAGGAATATCAGTGATTATGTCGAGCCAGAAAAAGTAAAATGTGTTCAAGATGAAGCTCTTACAAAAGTTTTTGTCTCGGCGTCGACTCTGTTTTCGATTGCTGCCTTGGCTACTGGAATCATTTATGATAAATTTGGGACGTCGGTGACACGTATGATTGGAAATGGTTTATTTTTAGCCGGAATTACCGCTCTTATCTTGGCCACACCCGGAGAATCTGATAAGTAGGTTAATATAAATTTCATTTTGCAGATCGCTCAACTGCTATAAATGGCTATGGTTCAGACTTGGGTAGTTTTTTTTTAAAGGCCTCATGAGAAGCATGACGATTACGGGAAAATCATAGATGATATCGGGAAACGGTTATTTGCATTCAACTGTCAACTAAAAAAGCTAAATGTAGAATTTGCTTTTCTTTTTCATCGGACTACCGGTAACCGGATATAGATTATATAGGCATTTTCAGTATAAAATTTGAGAAATTAATCGAAACTCGCTGTTTGGTGAAATTGGTGATAAACAATAATTATTTCTATCATTACAGCAAAATGACTTTAAACGGACAGCCGATTAGGACGGCCTTGACGACAGAAAAACTGCCAACATGACTTTAAGGACAGGGGCCGCAGGCAAAAATTTCGCCAATGCCTTTAAAAGGACGCCTTAGAAAATTTCTGAAGGAAATTTTTGCAAAGTCAGAAATCTATCTTGTCCGTCTGCCCTTTGGCAGCATTATCATTAATCACTTTTTAGACAATCTTGCCGTCCTTGTCCGAATGGCCTTGGACGACATTATCATTAATCATTTTTTAGTCAATCTTGCCGTTCTTGTCCGAATGGCCTTGGACGACATTATCATTAATCATTTTTTAGTCAATCTTGCTGTCCTTGTCTGAATGGCATTTGACGACATTATCATTAATCATTTTTTAGTCAATCTTGCCGTCCTTGCCGAATGGCCTTGGACGACATTATCATTAATCATTTTTTAGTCCAATCTTGCTGTCCTTGTCCGAATGGCCTTGGACGACATTATCATAATCATTTTTAGTCAATCTTGCCGTCTTGTCCGAATGGCCTTGGACGAACAATTATCATTATCATTTTTTTAGTCAATCTTGCCGTCCTTGTCAGAATGGCCTTGGACGACATTATCATTAATCATTGTCAATCTTGACGTTCTTGTCCGAATGGCCTTGGACGACATTATCATTAATCATTTTTTAGTTAATCTTGCCGTCCTTGTCCGAATGGCCTTGGACGGCTTTATTATTTTTTGAGGTTAAGTTTTTCAAATTGAAGGTCAAATTGAAGTGAATTATATTAAAAGATTCCTGCTTGATCGTGTTTGGTTAAATACAACTTGTATAATGTTCATCAACTTAATGTTCCAAATTATTATCCATGTTCTTAAAAATATTATTGACGCTTTAAATGTTTATGAAAAATGTCTACAGTACAGCTTTTGAGGCTAAATGTTTGTGTGTCGACTATTTTCTTTAGTTCATGTCCTTTTTTATTTGATAATTTCATTTGTAAGCATACGCGTATTACACTTCTCCTCACCTGGGCTGTAGTATTTTTTGTTAAAACTAATAAGCAACATGTTATAATAATTGAGATGAGTGCCTCTGAGTCGGATGATAGCGTCGAGGTACATAATCCTTTTATGGACCTCCGGAAAGACGGTGATTGTGATGATTTTTTGCTTTACAAAAAGACGCCGTTGAGTTCAGAGAAGACCCAGTTGTCTTCACAGCGACCATCAGCCCTGTAAAATTTTCCAACTGAAGATAGAATAAAAGAGCCACCATGCATGCCTGATCAGACAGATGACAAAGAAAAAATTGTAAATTTGGAAAAACAATTGCAAAAACATCAGGGTGCTCCAAGAATGTCACCGCCACCAGAACCAGTAATTGAAGAGGAAGAAATTGTCAAAAAAAATTAGTACTTAAACAAATGAAGAAAGTTGATGACCGTAAAAGAACACGTGACGAATGCAAGAGCTGGGAAAAAATCATCCAGATATATGCAATAAAAATTGGAAAGAAAATTTGAAGAAAGGTTCTTTAGTTGCTATGACGAGAGGAGCTAAAAAAATAATTATAGTTTATCTGCGAAAATATTGTTTAGGTTAAAAGATTTTAATTTAATTTTAAGAAACATATAATTTCTTAATATGAAAATAATTCTCACTCAAAAAGATATGCGTATTGTAAATTATATCTTGCTTGTGCATCTTATTACCTGTCTTGGCAAACAGCGAAAATTGAAGCACTTAAGTCATTTAATAAACTGACTAATATCAAAATAACGGCATCAACTATGCGAAATTGGACAAAAAAACTTCGAACCGTTATAAAAAATCAAGAAAAAAATGGATGTTCTTTAAAAGCGCAAAGAATTAAAAACTTTAAGTTAGGTTAATAATAAACTCTGTTATTATATTTTTTTTAAACGCTGATTTGTTATTCATAATTATTTATTATAAAATTTTGATAGTAATATTGCATTTTTAACGTTTTGAAACCCCGAAAGGGGTGCCCCATATTGCCGAATTTTTTTGCCAAAAATTATTTCGTTGTAAATTGTCAAACTTTCTTCAAATTAATGTACATATATTTCAAAAATGCGGTAAATTTGCAAACAAAATGTTTAAGCCTCCGAAGCATATAAAAAAAAGTTCCGCCAAGGCATAATGCCCTTTCAAAAGGGCATTTTTTAGTGTTGTTTACAGAAAACTCTTATAAGATCAACCTTCAAATTTTTCCTGTATGATCAAGTTCAAGAGTTAAACTTTTGAACAAAATATATTATATTCTAGAAATTTTATGTTTAATTCTGAAAAAAACGTTTGAAAAGCAAGGTTATTTAAACCACGTGATACACGTCATGGTAGGCTCCAGGAAATGTATGTTGATCTCCATAACTGCGCAGTGCTTTGTTCTACTTAATACTTTTGTTCTGATTGACTTTATTGTTGGGAATCAAAAAATATTTTTAAAATAAGTTGAAAATATTCATGAAAAAATCACGTTTTTTAGGAAAAAATTGTTAGTTTCTTGATTTAATGAAATTATTTGATTATTTTTACAATATTAAGCCAAATATGGTATAAGTTTATCACTCGGGCATGATTTTCACAATTTTTTATTTTTTCAAAACATATCAGTTTATCCATACTAAAATCGGATATTTTGAAATTTCACTCCCAAAAAAATATTTATGCTCCAGATATGTCTAGGATGCTAATTTTTTTTCGCAAATCGTACTCAAAACATGGTCAATGCACCAAATGGCCTCAGGAAGGCCACAAAATGCATTTCCGGTCATACCAATAAAAAAAATTTCGAGAATTTTCTCAAAATTTTCGAAGTTTTTCAGATTTTTTTCTAAGGTCGCTTTTTTTTCGGTTGCTCCACCATGATTTCGACTAGGAGAACTAGACAAGATAGCGAAAAATAGTTTTCTGCACGTGAAACCTTGGAAAAAATATGCGGTAGAAAATTTTTGGCGTCCTAGGTTGATCACGTGACCGGAAACCAGTCATCGAAATTGCTCAAAATGACCGAAAAACCCGGTTTTTTGCGAATTACGGTAAACCGTTAATCATCGGAGAAAAAGAAAAAAATCCTGCATTTTCAAATTCGGTTAAGATTAAGATGCAAAAAACCGTTTGTCGCTATCTAGTCTAGTTCTCTCAGAACAGAATCCCCTTAGGTGGAGCAACCGAAAAAAAAACGACTAAGTATTTTTTTTGGGACAAAATACATAAACCTCGATTTAAATAAAAATGCTAACAATATGTAAAAGTGATGAGCACCTTTTGAGTTAGTTTTGCACTAGCTTTAATTTGAGGGTACTTTCGGTAAAATCGAATGAAAATTAGTATCTAGAAACTCCAAAAAATCGACTTCCGACTGAACTAAAATGCAGTTTTCTATTATTATGTGCATAGAATTCAAATAAAAATTCATGAGAAAGTAGAAGACATATCAGTCCACTTTATACTCAAATTAAAAAAAATTGTGTCGAATCGATTCTAGAAATTTCAGGTTCAATTTGAAATTTGGCGTTCTTATGATTCTAGAATATATCGGTCCAAAATTTCGATATCATGTAAGCAAATTTTTTGTTCAGTTAATCATCAGCTTTCACTTGGTGGTATTTTTAACTTAATCTGATCAGCTTAACTTTTCTAGAAATCTTAAAAATCACTTCCGGTTTCACCAAATCGCAATTTTCTAAAATTCTGTGCATAGATCCATAAAACAAAAATAAAGAAAAAGTATGAAGATAAATTACTCCAACTCATATCAAATTAAAAAAATGTGTCGAACGCTTTTTGAGCAAATCAAGCTCCAAATTTGAAAATCTCAACAAATAACGGTTTTTTCTGATTCTAGAATATGTCCGATCGAAATTTTGCAGAAAAAATCGGGTGTCATGAATAGAGTACAGACTGTTATTCTGACAAAAATTCATAAAAATTTCAATCGGCCGTTATTGATAAAAAAGACATTTAAGATAAAATTCAGTGTTCTAGAACTCTAACTCCCATTGGTGCTGTGGTGCTTATAAGAAAAAATTTCACCTTCAGTTAATAGCCGAGAGTCAAATCTTCAAATAAGCCTCTTCAAATATTTCTTACTTGTTTTGTTTAATTCTGAGAACAGATTCAAAATACAAGAAACCGTTGAGTACCCCTTAAGGTGACTTTACCTTTTCAAAAGGGTATATGCCTCGGGGGGTTAAAACTATTATTTTTTTTCTAAAAAAAATGTGTTATAATAATTTTTCGCCAATGACTTTAAAAGGACGGCCTTGGAGGCTCGGGCCGTCCGTTTAAAGTCACTTCACTGTAATACTTTATACTATCCTTATCAAGGATTCATCGTCTTGCGTTGGTAATCCTCAAGGTGGCGCGCCATGGCGCTATCAATGTAGATGACATTGTTTGCAGATAAATTTACAATTTAATAGCGCAAAAAGCTCAGAAATTATTTCTATTGATACCGTGTTCATAAGCTAACCAACGGTTTTTGTATCATGTAACAAAGTAAATTTCTGATATGAAAAACTTATTGTATTTTTCTAGCTCAACCGGTTCACCGGTAATTGATGTCTTAAATCGAAAGTTCAGGGGTTTGAATCTCAATAGGCCCATTTTGTATCGAAATGTATGTCTTCTTGATTTAAATAGGTCTCTACGTATTAAAGAGACGTGGAAGAAACAAAATGTTTGATTGATTTATTTATGATGAAAAATTGTTTTCGAACATTGCAATATTTTGTCTTAAAAAAACGATAATTTCAAAGGTCTATTACCGGTGAACCGGTGGACTTGGGAAAAAAACAAAAAGTTTTCCATATCACAAATTTACTTTGGTACATGATACAAAAAACTGTTTGTCGATATCTTTTATGGCCTTCCAATAATTAAGCTGACAAGGGTTGGTTTCTTTAAAAAAATAACCTAATTCACCTGATTTTCAGAAAACTTTGGAGAGTTTAACTTTTTTTGTCCTAAATACGGTATCTCAGAAACCAGATAATATAAGCTCAAATCATCAGAAAATTTCTTCAATAAAAAATTACATCACGATCAATATGAATCAGCTGAGGTCGCTTTTTTATATTTATATATGAATGTTTTTAGATATCTTCTTATGGGAGTATGTCTGCTCGCAATGTCTGGTATTTTATTGTTGACGACAAATTTTCAAGTTGCAAATCTCTACACTGGTGGTCGCGGCAAAGTTCTAAATTTATTCAATGGTGCCATGGATTCATCTTCAAGCTCGGCGCTTGTTTTATACTTGATTTATTCGTCAATGGATTATAATAAGACGTGGATGTTTTATGGGTTTTTCACAATTCTTATTTTTATAAGAACCATGACTTTATTACCAAAAATGCAAATTCCTTATTTTTGGATTATCAAATTTTGTCTAACTGTTGGTCCCAATAATATGTTTGAGGCAATGCTAAAATTTTGCGTTTTTCAGCAAAATTCACGAAAAAAATATCAAAAAAAAAACTTTTTGGGTAATTTTTATTTAAAAAAAAATAATTCGTGTATTTTCAGCAAATATGTTACATGCCGATAATTCAAATTGAAACTTTAATTTAAGATCAATTTTCCGCATTGTAGAAGTGAATCCAATTCAACTAAAAAATTTAGGTTGTTTTTTTATACTACTATAATAATATGTTTCGAATCCGGCTGACACAAATAGAACCTTCGAGAAGGTTTTTTGTAGGGAAATCTCGACTGTCTCCTCATTTCACCTTCGCATCACTTTACTAATCGTGTAGAACCAGGGATATTCAGCATCATTTTCGAAAAGCATATGATGCAACAGTAAATTTCTGATATCTATTTTTTTCGTTTTTATTAAATTAAGATCGAACAAAAATATCGCAAAATGTGACTTCATAAACATGTTTTCATCATAATTTTACTGGCAAATCCTATGCCTTTCGAGTAATGATGCTGAATGTCCGTGATTCCATTAAAAAACGTATCTGCCAGGTATTTGAAAATTATTTGTAAATTATTACTTGAGTAAATTTCGGTTTACAGTTCTTCAAAAAATACCTTCGACAAGGGGGCAGCATAGGACGTCCTTTGTCGAGGACAGGCCGTTGTCCATAATAGGCCGTTGTACACAATAGGCCGTTGTCAGGTACCTACCTGACAACGGGGGGTAGCATACAACGGCCTTATCCGGACAACGGCCTATTGTGTACAACGGCCCTGTACAACGGCCTATTATGGACAACGGCCTACTTTGTACAACGGCCTATTGTTTACAACGGCCTTTTTTGTACAACGGCCCCTAAAAACAGGACATCGGCCTTTTTCGTACAACGGCCTCAAAAACGTGGGACAACGGCCCCATGATACAACGACCCCTGAAAACTTCACAACGGCCCTTTATGTACAACGGCCCCAAAAACATGGGACAACGGCCCCATGATACAACGGCCCCTGAAAACTTCACAACGGCCCGATATAGGCCGTTGTCCGATATATGCCGTTGTCCGGATAAGGCCGTTGTATGCTACCCCCGTCAGGTATAGGCCGATGTCCGGATAAGGCCGTCCTATGCTGCCCCCTTCGACAAAAATTTAATTTTAATTAATTTTTCGTGACAAAAAATGAATTCAAAACTGTTGAAAATACTATTTGATAATCCAGATTTTCAGCCATTACCTGAAAATTATTCTATCAACTCGATAATCAAGTGCTTTGGAAAACCGTCCTCTAATTTAAAAGAGTCTACTGATCTGAATTCAAACTTACTAGAAAAAAAACCCGCAGAAAAAGCAGCCTTACCTCCATTTTTTAGTCGTGAAGTTTTATTTTCACCAATTTACATTTCTACTGTGCTTTTCTTTATGTTAAATGTTTTCCGAATTTATGTGTATCTTGGCACCATGGGTTATTCAACGGCCGAGCTTATTGCGGCAGATCAAGGATGTTCGAAAGAGGAGGCTGATTTAAAGGCAGGATCTATGGTCACTAGTTTTGGAGTTGTTCAATTTTGTGGTGTATTATTTGCACCTATAAATGGAATCGTCATTGACTCAAGTATGTTTAAATTTGATACGCACAATTTATTTCACCTCTAATGACGATGAAACGTAATCCCAGGCCATTTAAAACCGTTAAATTTAGCTGGTATATTAACCCTCACGGGCGCGAGATAGTATCGATTACGATCCCTGGGTGCACAAAACGACTCTTTTTCATCAAAGAATATTTTTTTATTTTCGGGCAATAATTACGTGAGCTACTCGTATCATTCCGAGAATTCGAAGAATGACGCTTAGGTAGTTTTTTTATAGGGGCGACAGATTTCACTTTTCACCACAGACGAACCGTATGAGATATCACAAAACGTTTTTTCGCATTCAACTGGAAACTGAAAAAGCTTAGGCCAAAATTTTTTGATTTTGTTTTTACTTGACCGGTAATTCACGGTTTTACCGGTTTCTTCAGTTTCTCTTAAATAATAAACACAAATACATGAAAACATGTTTTTATGATGAAATTTTATGGAGAATTTTTTTGTCATCACGAATTTTGAAATTTGACACCGCTGGGGTGTTAAATTACACGTTTATGTATCTCCTTAAGTTATATACATATTAGCACGAAAATATACTTACCTGGGTAAATTTTTGAGAGAAAAATTTTGGCAATAATTTTTTTGACATATGACACCATCTAAGGTGTCAAATTACATTTTTTTTTAAATATTATGGATATATACTAGATAGTAGATGGAAATGGACTTACATGGGCAACTTTTCACGACAAATTTTATGTCAATATTTTTGTTGCAATTCGACACCATCTAGGGTGTCAAATTACGTTTTTTTAGTTCTTAACATACCTGCATGAAAATATACTTTTAGTGGCAACTTTTTGAGAGAAAAAGTTTGGCGATAATTGTTTGACATATGAGATAACGTAGCGTGTCAAATAACACTGCAAATAAATATTATAGATACTTGGATCGAGATGGACTGACATTGGCAAACTTTAAAAGACGACTTCAAAAATCAATTTTTTCTGGAAGTATTTTACTACCAAATCAATTTCAAAATATTTACTAGAATAAAGTCGAATTTCACGAAAATATCTACAGTTTATTTGCAGTGTTATTTGACACGCTACGTTATCTAATATGTCAAACAATTATGGCCAAACTTTTTCTCTCAAAAAGTTGCCCCTAAAAGTATATTTTCATGCAGGTATGTTAAGAACTAAAAAATATACGAAAAAGCGTAATTTGACACCCAAGATGGTGTCGAATTGCAACAAAAATATTGCCATAAAATTTGTCGTGAAAAGTTGCGCATGTAAGTCCATTTCCATCTATATATCCATAATATTAAAAAAAATGTAATTTGACACCCTAGAATCTAAGGCCTAGATGGTGTCATATGTCAAAAAAATTATTGCCAAAATTTTTTTCTAAAAATTTACCCAGGTAAGTATATTTTCGTGCTAATATGTATATAACTTAAGGGAGTGGGTGTCGCTGATTTGAGCCTCTTCCAAGGTCATTTCCCGCCAAACTAGCAAAAGTGATATTCCAAAAACATTTGTAACTAACAAAACCAACCTTTGCGGTAATTTTGAACTTAACAGTAATCTGATACAATCCCACCTACGCCGACACCTACGCTTTTAAAAAACTTCTTAAAAAGACACGCAGTTCGTACCTACTCCTTCAATTTTNATCATGAAATTACAGTTTTTCATTATTCTAGAATAAGTCCGATCGAAATTTTCGCAAAATATTTCCGATAACTGTCAACCTCGTAGTAATTGTTATTCTTACAAAGTGTAATCAATTTCCATTAAGCCGTTTCCGAGATAAAAGACATTGAAGTCAAAATCAGTGTTCTAGAACTCTACTCCCACTTGGTGCTGTGGTGCTCAAAAAACTCTGTTTTTACTTTTGGTCGGAAGCAAAAGGATAGATCTTCCTTTTAGGGTTTTCAGAATTTCTATAACTTGTTCCGTTTTGTTCTGAGCCTCGATCTAAAATGTCAAAAACCGTTGAGTACCCCCTTAATAGGATTGTGGGTGCAGTAGTTATTTTGGACCACGGTCGCAAAAGGAATGGGTGTCGCAAATTTAAGCGTCTTCCAAGGTCATTTCTCGCCAAACTAGCAAAGGTGATACAACAACTAGGTGTATTCCAACAACATTTGTAACTAACAAAACCAACTTTTGCGGTAATTTTGAACTTAACAGTAATCTGATACAATCCCACCTACGCCGACACCTACGCTTTTAAAAAGCTTTTTAAAAAGACACGCAGTTCGAACCTACTTCTTCAATTTTCATCATTTTGTATTATTTTTTTTGTGTCAGGCTCCGGAGAAGCCTTACGAATAATGCAAAAGCGCTTTTGTTTTAACATTTTGCTTTCAGCGGACAAAAACGCGAAAAAACCAAAAATTTTGAAATGGTCAGTTTGGTAGGCTCATGCAAAAGCTATCTCCTCCACCAGTTTGAGAGATACAGTTTCAACTCATACTGCATCTGAAAGCACAAAACTTGTTTGACAATAAACTAGAGAGTTTTTTTTTAATTTTGATTCGGCGTCTCTTGGGGCCCCCAAAATTGACAAAATTTAGAAACCAGAAAAAATGCTTCAAAATATTTTTTTCCGTAACTACAAACACTTTTAAGGATTTTGGTGCAATTTTTAACTCGTTAGCGTCAAAGGAAAACAAATTAGCGCACTTTCAATTCGAATCATAAATAAATCAATAATTTTTGTTTTCGTTTTTTGGCCGCCGAAAGCAAAAAGAAAGGAGTAGGTTCGAACTGCGTGTCTTTTTAAGAAGCTTTTTAAAAGCGTAGGTGTCGGCGTAGGTGGGATTGTATCAGATTACTGTTAAGTTCAAAATCACCGCGAAGGTTGGTTCTGTTAGTTACAAATGTTTTTGGAATATCACCTTTGCTAGTTTGGTGGGAAATGACCTTGGAAGAGGCTCAAATCAGCGACACCCACTCCCTTAAGAGGGTGGAGGGGGCGACCTTTTTGGCATATTTTCACTTTGAGGCAATAACAACTTTAGAAATATTTTAACATCACCAGTTAGAGCTAGAGAGCAAATTTTCAAAAACCGCAATATGCTATCTCCTCTCTGGTTTTTCATTGGCCAGTACCAATAATTCACTATTCAAAATGATTTATGGGGGTATATCTGTCTGATTAAATAAAGGCCTTAGAGCTCTAAGGGCATGGGTATATTTTGCGGGCCAAATGCAAAGCATATGCTGCACCAAGTTTATGGTTATTTTCTATCAGGGAAGTCGAAAATGACAGTTAAAATGTCCCAAAGTGACCACAAGAGCCGCTAGAGAGCAAATGTAAAGCATTTGCTGGACTATTTTTTCGTTGGCCTATTGAGTAAATTGGTTTCAGGAAAGTCGAAAATGACACTTAAAATGTTCCAAAATTACCACAGGAGCCGCTAGAGAGCAAACTGAGGACAATATGCAACCTGTTTTTTTTAGAGTAAATTGANAGGGCCGGGATATTAACAAAAGTGTGAATAGGAGATATGGCGTAGTGTGATTTTGCTCAAAATCGAAATTTTTGAAATCTCATTAATTTGATGTTCAAAATCTCCAAAAATTTCGATTTCGAGCAAATCACCCTACGCCATAATACCGGAGAATTTTTTGATTTTCTATAGTTTTTAAATTGATCATATTTTACGAAAAAAATGATTAGAACTTTGAACCATATAATTTTATCAACCGAACTCCATCTCAAAAATGTCAACTATCTCTTTAGCGCGAGTTCGAATAAATATTTTTGAGATGGACTTAGGTTGGTAAAATTATATGGTTCAAAGTTATAATTATTTTTTTCGTAAAATATGATCAATTTAAAAACTATAGAAAATCAAAAAATTCTCCGGTATTATGGCGTAGGGTGATTTGGCTCAAAATCGAAATTTTTGGAGATTTAATTCGGAATATTTTTGAACATCAAATTGATGAGATTTTAAAAATTTCGATTTTGAGCGAAATCACCCTTAAACATAAAACCGGAATTTTTTTGGATTTTCTATAGTATCTTAATTGATTATATTTTACGTAAAAAAGATAAAAACCTTGAACCATACAATTTTACCAACCGAACTGATATCTGTTTGAGCGAAATTGAGTTTCAAACTCATCCAAAGTACACACATTTGTTCGAAGGCGAAAATCCTCAAAAAATAACTGATTATTAATTTCATATTCTCTATGAATCTTCAAAGGACGTAGAAATAAGCTCTGTGACGATGCTTTATTAATAAAGTAAAAAATGGAACAAAAAAATTAACAAAATAATCTTTAACAAAATTTAATTTAAAAACTCGTGCCCAGTTTACACGGGATGAAACCGTGCAAAACTTCTTTGTCAGAAAAAAAAATAGGGTTGGGGTGAGAAAAGTAGGGTTCCGTAGGAACCCTAGTCTTCTTGCACCAACCCCAAACCCTAGTTTTTTTTTGACAAAAAAGTTTTCCTTGCCCGCAGTGTACAACTTTAATTTTTATGTGTACACGATATAATCCTATCTTGAAGTATTAGAAGTTAGGGTTAGGTAAAATCGTTGGTCCAGTGTACACGGTATTAAAACGACGCCAAGCTGTTTCTTTGGAAAGGTGAGGGTAGGGTTAAAAATAAGGCTTGTGTCCGCAGCGAACACCGAACCAATTTTTTAACGAATAAACCATAGACTTTTCCGAGACGTATTTTGCCATGCACGAGTGTACCACTATAAAGTTATTCTTCTATGAAACCCCTGCAAAAAATTTTTACGTAAATATTATTTAGCTTAGGGTTCTTTTTATTAATGCAAACCACTTTCTCAAGCATGTTTACTGGAAATTTTTATAAGGAATATAAAATTATTTGTGATTTTTTGTTATTCATCGTACCAAGTAA
>SCLH01001160.1:106534-119095 GCA_004367855.1 Oikopleura vanhoeffeni | reverse complement strand
GGCCCAAAATGTATCTCCTCCACCAGTTTTGAGAGGATATAGTTCAGACTCATACTGCATTCTGAAAGCACAAGACTTGTTTGACAATGCATTAGTAGAGTTTTTTTTTTAATTTTGCTTCGGCGTCTCTTGGCCCAATGTCAACTTTTCATTTTAGCCAAATTGTTTTAAAAACGATCAGTTAAGGGATGTGGGCGTCGATGAATTGGGCTCTTTTTCCACATTTTCAAGTGAAGTTTCTGAGAAACCTTGGCTTCAGAAATAATTAATTTTTTTCCAAATACGTAGGTACAACTCGATAAGGAAGGTGCCAGTACTATTCAGAGCATCTGATACCTTAACTACGCTCAGAGAAATGGTTTATCTAGTAGGCGTCCCATAAAGCACTAAAAAGCCTACTCCTCATTCATCTCTACATTCACTTATTTATTGATCATTTGCAATTTTTAGAATGTAATAAAATTCTCGATCTACAAATGGAAGCCTTTTTTCAAAATTTTGCCTCTATGTCAAAACAGCCTTATTTTGGGCAGCCTTCCGCAAACGCCTACTTCCTCCTTAAAGTACTATATTGGAAAAATTCTTCAAATTTGTCATCAAATTCACCGCAAAGGCTGATAAGGTTCAACATGGAAGCCTTTTTTCGATTTTTTTTTCTTCCAAAGTCTCAGAAAACGCGGGACTCGTGGAATTTCTAGTTTTTGGTTAAATTCTGAACTTTTTTGAAATTACCAAAAAAAATTTTAAAATTTGAATTTAACGTTTTTTGCAGTATTTCGAGTTTAAGTGTCTTTACATTCGCAATTTTGAAAGTGACAAGAATAAATGTCATAGAGATACGAAAATTGGTACATCTATACACTTCAAAAATTTCTCAAAAAAGCTCAAACATTAACTTTTTTTCTTGAAAAGAAATCAAAATTCAGAAGAAAATCCTACGCTTTTAAAAAAACTCAGTGAGAAAATTCTCTACAAAATGCGGCTATCAAAAAAGTTTTGCGAAAATCCTCAATTAGTTCGACGCCACATCCTTATAGGGGGTATCGACTCTGCTGAATTAATAAAGCCTAGAGCATTAAAAATGCTCAAATTTGATACGGGGATAATTAAGTTGACTAAGAACCCAATTCATCAAATTTTTGTTTTTGAAATTTTCGCCCATTTTTCGATTTTTTTTACACGTTTTTTTGAAGCATGTAAGTTAAAAAAAACTAAAACGTTTGCTCAAAATTTGGACCCACTCAAACTTCAAACATATCGACTTGCGTAAGCCAACTTTCTCATCAGTGTTTTCACGTGGCTTTTTGTTTGAGCCTTACTTTCGAAAAAAAATCGAAGGCCACTTTTTTTTCGGAAATTTTTTCGGAAAATGACCAAAAAAACTCATATTCAGTTTATAGCTGACAAATTGCAAAAAAGCCTCGAGGTCTCTTACAATTGTTCTTAGGAATACTTATAACAATCTTGAGCCATTCTGCAAATATCACTCCTAGGGGAGATAGATTTGAAGTCTGAAATTGTGATAAAGAATCGTCGGTTATTTGGCGTTCTAGAATTGTTCCGGTCGCCGGATTCAAAAAAAAGCCCGTGGGGAAAGGATTTGACACATTTACTACCTTACGTGAATCTGTGAAAATTTGAGCTCAATTTGATATACGGTATATCATATTTACCGTCGGGAGGAGATAGAATTCGGCAGTTTCGGAAAAATGTCACCTTGTTTACGATACTGAAGCTATTGATGTAGATTGTCAAAATAACTTTGTGACGTACTTTTTCGCAAGGATTACAGGATAGATCTACAATTAGCATTTTCGGTTTTTCTCAGGAAACATGTTAGTTTTCATATAATTTCACCGAGAAAATGTCAATATCTTCAGGAGTCGCAATTACCCCCTTAACTCTGCTGCCCTACCCCTGGGTTCGAATTCCCCGAACGGACCACACATTTTTTAATTACACTCCAATACACTAAATAAGTTTAATAAATTCGATATTTATTACAGACAAATTAGCCGATTTATTTACATGTTAGGAAAAATTGTCGGTAAATAAGAGATGATTTAGATTAACACAGCAGATCGTGAGCGTTGTTACAATGTAAGCATGATGTTACGTAGTATAACAATATAGATTAGAAATTTTTTCGAAAGACTTCCACTGGAGAAAGTAGGTAGTTTTTTAATTTCGATTGGGACAAACGAGGATTCTAGAACACAACGGTGATGGCAAACTGTATAATTTTATTTCTCGCTTAGGTCCACTCCCTAAGATAAATGGACTTGTTACGGAAATATTTGTTTTAAAAAATTCGCGATTATTTCTTTTATGTATTTTTAGGAATTTTTCAAGGGTTAAGATTAATTGGCGATATAAAAAAAATCAATGTTTCTCAGACCATCGCCTCCTCTAACTCCAAAGTGAGTTCAACGAATAGATAATTAATATTACAATTGACTTTTCTCTTATTTCTTATTTTTGAAAAAATTATATTATTTTATAAACTAGAAAACACAATTATTTTGCCTTTTCGTTCTTCTTTTGCGTGGGCGAATTTCCTAAGCCATCATCCATGGCTGGAAGTATTCATGTATTCGCCTTTCTCAGCCAATCACAGCTCAGTATTTCTCATTTCTACTTAAAATCCCTAAATAATCCGAATTTCAAAAAACACACAATTCCTTGAGGGCTGGATATACTGCTTAAATATACGTAGCTCGAAAAAAAAAAAATTAAGGTTGTCATCACCGTTTGTTCAAAATATTGTGACAATAGATAGTCCACATCTAAAAAAATAACACTTAAGAAGTGTGTAAATTTTTATGGAATTTTAATATTTTATAATAGGAGCTTAAAATTTTGAAGAGGTTCAGTTCAGCTTTTTGAAAACAATTTTGTGGCACTAGAATTATATGTGAATTTGTTATTACAAAATCTTTCCCAATTTTTATTTGAGTTTTATTTCTTCGCTTTAATGTTACTTAGACATCGTGTAAGATATAAATTTCGTGTCTAGTAAGCGATTTCGCTTTAATTTTGAGCTCTTTAGTGCCCTTAGGGTGATTTAGAGCCGAATAGGTCTAAGCGACAAAACCGGGTAAATTAATTCTGTTCCGCTTAGAAAGATTTTTTAATAATTTGCTTCGAAAATAACAAAAATATAAAAAAAAAACTTCTTATTTAAGTTTTGGATGTAGTTCTTTTTTTATGAGGTCCCACGCAGTGTCTACAGCGAATTTGGCTGTCAATTTTAAGCTCTCTAGTGCCTCTAGGGCGTGATTAAGAGCGATTAAGTCTAAGCGGACAAACACCGGGTAAATCTAAGCGGACAAAAACCGGATTTTTCCAAAGTGTCCCGCTGTAGACAAGAATCACAGTAGAAGTTTTTTTTTGAAATTTTGATTCGGCGTCTCTTGGGGCCATGTCAACTTTTCATTTTAAGCCTAAATTTTTGAACAAAAATTTAGAACCAGAAAAAATGCTCCAAAATATTTTTTCCGTAAATAAAAACACTTTTAAGATTTTGGTGCAATTTTAACTCGGTAGCGTCCAAATGAAAACAAATTAGCGCACTTTCAGATTTAAAATCATAAATAAATCAATAATTTTTGTTTTCGTTTTTTGGCCGCGAAAGCAAAAAGAAAGGAGTAGTTCGAATACTGCGTGTCTTTTTAGAGAAGCTTTTTAAAAGCGTAGTGTCGGCGTAGGTAGGATGTATCAGATTACTGTTTAAGTTTCAAAAAATCACCGCGAAAGGTTGGTTCTGTATTACAAATGTTTTTGGAATATCACCTTTGCTAGTTTGGTGGGAAAATGACCTTTGGAGAGGCTCAAATCAGCGACACCCACTCCCTAAGAGGGTGGAGGGGCGACCTTTTTGGCATATTTTCACTTTGAGGCAATAACAACTTTAAAAATTTTAACATCACAGTTAGAGCTAGAGAGAGCAAAATTTTCAAAAACCGCAATATGCATCTCCTCTCTGGTTGTTCATTGGCCAGTACCATAAATTCACGTATTCAAAGATGATTTATGGGAGGTATATCTGGCTGATTTAATAAAGGCCTTAGAAGCTCTGAAGGGCATGGGTATATTTGCGGGCCAAATGCAAAGCATATGCTGCACCAAGTTTATGGTTATTTTCTATCAGGGAAGTCGAAAATGACAGTTAAAATGTCCCAAAGTGACCACAAGAGCCGCTAAGAGCAAATGTAAAGCATTTGCTGGACGGTTTTTCGTGGGCCTATTGAGTAAATTGGTTTCAGGAAAGTCGAAAAATGACACTTAAAATGTTCCAAAAATTACCACAGGAGCCGCTAGAGAGCAAACTGAGGACATATGAAACCTGTTTTTTTTAAGAAAATTGATATCTGTTGGAGCGAAATGTGAGTTTCAAACTCATCCAAAGTACACACATTTGTTCGAAGGCGAAAATCCCTCAAAAAATAACTTATTATTAATTTCATATTATCTATGAATCTTCAAAAGGTCCGTAGAACATAAGCTCTGTGACGATGCTTTATTAATAAAGTAAAAAATGGAAAAAAAAATTAACAAAAATAATCTTTACAAAAATAACTTTTTTATAAATTTAAATTTAAAAAACTCGTGCCCAGTATTACACGGATAAAACCGTGCAAAAAAATAGGGTTGGGGTGAGAAAATTAGGGTCCGTAGGGCTAGTTCTGACAACACGGGTAATCTGAATTATATCTCAAGGCCCTGTTCGGCTAATATTTTATCGAGAATATGTCAAATTAGGAACCACCATACCCTTAAGTCGATATATCGGAAAGTGTCAAATTACAAAAAAAAATAGTTTTTGCTCAAGAACTACTTTTAAAAATTGTTTAGTTATGGCGCGTGCAAATAGCCATTCCAAATACAAAGTTGTTGGAAAGTATATTGCGCTAGCTGCGAGTGTTCTTCTCGTCACCATTCTCGGCTCATTATTTTCCCTGCTGGCAATCGTGCCCTCTACTAGTTTACAATATGCAACCTTTACAATGTCAGTTATTCACAGAGCTTTCACTTTTGGTGTGAATGCATCAGTTATTGGAATGTGCTTCCCAATGGAATATTTTGGCAAATTATATGGAATATCGCAGGTGATTTAAACACTTATTTGTGTTAACTTCTTCTTTGGTCGTTAACAGTTTAGGTCATAGGATTGTTTTCATCGTGCAAAAGTGTTTTTTTGCGTGAAATGAATAGACTTTTACAACGTTTAAGGGGGTAGTGTTCGCAAAAAAAGTTTGGGTTTAAAATAATTACATGACTAAATTGATCAATAAAAAAACGATCGATCGGGGTCTCGCGTCGCTATTTGCTGTCTAGCACTTTTTAGCGGCAAACTTGAAATTTCTTCGATATCGCTTCGGAATAAATAAAAATAAAACTACTGAACGTTTTAACTTTAAAATAACTGCAATTTAATGGTAAGATTACGTTATTGTTAATTTGCTTAAACAAAAATAATATCGATCAATTTCCTCAAAAAAAAAATTGGCGACGCCAAGACTTTTGCGAATAACTTTCGTTCTAGGACCTAAAAATTTGGCCCGAAGGAATCCAAGAAGAGATTTCAAGGATAACTTGACTTAGATTTGAAAAATTTTCTATGTAAAACCAAATATCCTTGTTCAAAAGACTGAATTGAAAAAGACGTTCTTGGGCATAACTTTCGTTTAAGGGGATTGTGGGTGCAGTAGTTATTTTCGACCACCGTCTCAATTCTAGCGTCATGTAATTTTCTTTTATCCGATCATCCAGCACACGAGAAATTGGATTTGCAATTAAAAAAAAGTTCATTACTACGAATAACTAGTCTAGAAATATCGGATTTGCGTGCAAAATATTATTTATTTAAATTTAGACATTAGGGATAGTCTCAAATCACGCAAGATATATAATCACAAGCGAGACAATAACATTTAAATGAGTATTTCAATATTATTAATTGTTAGGATTTATTGCCCCTATTTTCAATATTTCAATTTATTCATCCAATCAATGTTATAATGGCGCGCATTAAATTAGCATGGAATATGTGATTGCGAGAAATATAAAAAAAATTATATAAAAATTTTGCTTGGTAAAGTTTTAAATAGGCATAATAGAGAAAAGGGAAATTATGAAAAACAGAAAAAGAAATCGCATGTGCCGTTCGTGAAGTATACCTTTTTTTGTAAAATAATCTACATTTTGCCTTTATTTAACTATAGTAAGGAATTTTAAAAAATAATTTTTGGCGAATTAAGATAAATTTATAAAATATGCTTGATGCAATTGTAGAGATTTTTTTTCTGATCACAAATATCGGCATAATGTGATTTTTGGATACGTGGATATGACGGTATACTTCAATGAAAAGAAATACCAGCAATTAGGTTTTATGCATTTAAAGGTTGATGTGATAATATTTTCTAGAAATGAATCAGTTTTTGACTTCTCAAGGTTACGGACTACAATATACAATTGGAAAAATAAACGTTCACTCAATTCTCACAAAAGATATTTGAGTTTTAAAAACGCCTTATTTTTCCCCAGCAAATTACTGGAAGCACCCACAATCCCCTTAAGGGGGTACTGGTCGCTGGCATTGGGGGTGTAGAACGCGAACGTAAGGCTTTTTTGGTTCGCGTTTTGCACCCCCGCTTTTTTAATAGAAACATAATAATTTATGTAGGGACCCTCAAGTGTGGATTTAGGTGATTTTGACGGTTTCTAGAATCGACCGTTAATACTTAAATTGGTTAACTTTTTATACAATCGAGTCTCAAGCTGACGGTCCCTAATTATATGGATTATTATCCCCGGGTCACTTTAAAAACTTATTCCCTATTCTTTTAACAGGCAAATAAGTTTTTAAAGTGACCCGGAGATAATAATGGATATGTCTCCAAAACCTACAAAATTTGTTGAAACATCTGAAAGTTTCCGAGAAATGATGCTCAATGTAGCATTTTCCGTTTTTGCCCTATAAGCTACCGTAATGATTCATCTACTACAGTCCCTGACCCCTTGAAATGCGTCCCCTTAAAGTGCACATAATCCCCTTTGACCTCTTAAAATGCCTATTTTTTCTGAAAAAAGACGATCACCCATTAAAGTGCATATTTCATTTTTGCACAGTACGCAATCAACTTTTTACGTATTAATTTGATTATCTCTACCGATCATCACCTGGCAAGGTGATATTTCCGATCCGTTTTTTGGCGCGTAAAAGGGCTTATTTCTTTAATTGTCAGTATGGGACTCGAAAATACTGCAAATAAGGTCTGGTTTTGTATGAAAATTCATAAATAAAAATGACGAGAAAATACGCAAAGCGTAATGTTTTGACATTAGCACAAAAAAGCTTTTTCTTTTAATAAACAATACGTGGTTTCGAACTATATTAGCAGTAACAAACGACGCGACGTCATTCTTAATTTTAGTTCGCAACTGTCATATCTTCTCAGGCTATCGGGCCGGTTGCAATCAAGGCTTCAAAAGTTGGATACGCATATGTAAACAAATTTATCCTTTTTGTTGAAATTGCATCAATCTGGCACTTTTGCATTTTTGTGTATTTTATCACAAAGCAGACGAGATCCTACAATGTTCAGCAAGCGGCTCAAGAAGCAAAATACAGTACAACAGATGAAATTGTCAAAACAGTTCATTGATCATGTTATATAATAGGGTTGGAAACGTGATTTCAGAATAATCATTGACTTTGGGTCAAATTGATTTTTAAGAACTCAATTTTGCACCTTTTCCCCCAAAAAAATCAAGTTTCCCAGCCCATAACTTCCTTAGTTCTTCTATTTATATAATCTGATTTACAATTTTAAAAACTCGCTCTCAGTCTCTTTACAAAACAGTGTTAGGCAGTAGAAATTCTATACCCAGACCAATAAAGGCCCAAAACGTAGTTATTAAGCAGTTAATTTTTTATATTCTGTAAGACTTTTAAAAGCTAAAAACCTGTTTGCAACGAATATATTCGAGATGACCGAACCGATTTTATCTGAAAAAATTCGGCGTTATTTATGAATCGTTTTTCTTTAGAAGAAAATTAAAGTACTACTTAAAGTAGTAGCTTTTTTGTTTGTCTTGTCAGCATAAATTTTTTTTTAGATTGTTATGCATTTATTAATAACTGTTTTGTCACGAGCAACTTAAGTGTCTTACTTTTACAGAAAAGTAATTAGTAATTAACACTTAAGGGGGTATACGACTCTGATTTAATAAAGGCCTTAGAGGCATTAAAAATGCTCCAAATTGATACGGGGTGATAATTAAGTGTACTAAGAACCAAATCATCCAAAAAAANTGAGTCTCGAGATACAGCCTCCGTCAGTAACCCCCTTAAGTACTCAGTATATGAATGGCGTAGCTGTTCAAAGAGCGTCTCTTAAATTTGAAAATGGCGTATTTGTCCAAAAAGCGTCCCTAAAATTTCAAAATAGCGTAGATGTCCCAAAAGCGTTCCTTAAATTTCGAAATGGGGTGAATCTCCCAAGAGCGGTTCCCAAATTTAAAAATGGCGTTTATGTCTCAAGAGCGTTCCTAAAATTTCCAAATGGCGTATATGTCCCAAGAGCGTTCTAAAACCAAAACATGCCTATACAAAGATTAACGTTTCCCATATCGTGGCGTAGATGTCTTCTAAGCGTTCGATAAGAGTTCGACTCACAATTGTCTACACTTTCAGACGTTCAGTTTATAATAGCCTACGCTTCTTAACATCGATCACATCCCCCTTAACCGCTTGTCCATTATTATGATTCGTTCTCCAATCGTGTACACTTTCGGCTCCTCAGTATATAATGCACAAAAGCAAAAAACTCTTAATAACCTTTATTTATTTGTGTGTACTTAATGATAATTAATTCCGCCCTCTGGTTTTTAGTCTTGAATTTGTAGTGGGTAACTGCAAAATCAAGACTTTCATCAATTAAACTGGGAAAAGTTCAATCAATCTAGAACCTTATTTTTGGGCCATTTGGTCAGATGTTAAAATAAGTAATTTTTGATAATACAATAAACTATACAGAGAAGGCGATACAGGCATACCGGAAAATAGAAGTGTTTTTATAGAAGATGCAGCAGAGAGCAAGGCAAGAATTTTTAAATTTTGGCATAATTTTGTGCATTGGAGTTTGGAGCGCCATCGTAGGGAGTTGTGATTTTCTTTTAGAATTTTTCTCCAAAGGTGTCGACATTCCTATCGTTGCTTGTTTTTTTTTAAATTGCCAGTGATGCCCAGCTTGAAAACCTCTTCTCTTCCGTGCCGCCTTAAACCTTGCTGGGCTTTTTTAGCCACTTTTTAGCCAAAGTTATTATATAATTCGGCTTTTGAAACTGACTTATATCGAGTTTTTAAATAGCTCAAACTGGGCAAAAATATTAAGAGAAAAATAAATAAAAAAAGGGTCCGAATCAGACCATTGTTTTTAATTTTTTTAACAAAAACTGATAATTAAACAATTTCAGTAATCTCAGAAAAAAATCTTAAAATGGTCCGATTCGGACCATTGTTTTTTTTATTTTATAATTCACTAGATATTAGTGCTTAGTTTGAGCTATCTAAGAACTTAATCGGATAAGTCGTTTTCAAAAGCCGAATTATATAAAAATTTTGGCAGGCGGTTTTTTAACAAAAAAGTTTTTTAACAAAAAAAAATGCGTTTTTTAACAAAAAAAACCATTTATTAACAAAAAAATCATTTAATAACAAAAAAACATTTATTAACAAAACAAAACAATTTATAACAAAAAAAACATTTTCTAACAAAAAAATCATTTCTTAACAAAAAAATCATTTTTCAACAAAAAAAACATATTTTCCGATATAAAATTTTTGAATTTTTAAGACGTTTTGCGTTATTTGTTACAGTTTTTTAATAATTAATTGATCTGCAAAAGTTTAGAATAATGCTTAATGAACTTTATTTATTTTTGTGTACCTTAATGTTAATTAAGTCGCCCCAGAGGCAGGAACTTTTAATTATCAATTAAGGGTATCCCGGGTCCCTAATTTGACATATTTCTCGTTAAAATATTAGCCAAAATCACGGCGTCGGATATTATTCACGATTAGCCAGTTTGTAAAACTAGCCTTTCATCTTGCGTTAAAACAGTGTCAATTTTTTTTGGCATGCATACACTCCCAGACACATAAGCGAACAGGGAGGACCTAAGCCAAAACGGAAATCTATCTTCTCCCAGGCTTTTATTTTGAAAATAAACCTTAATTTTTAACATAACCTGGTATAATTAGTATTTTAAAACTTTGAGGAGCGCTTTTGTCGATAAGTGGCTAAATTTTTTCTAGAATATGCGATAAGCACCGTTTTTTGACTTTGATTCATCGGAAAAATCTATCTCCTCCTAGAATTTAAATTTCCAAATTCTCCAATTTTCTTGCAAACGGAGCTCGGAAACAAATAAAACTTCTGAGGAGCCGTTTTTTTCCAATTTCGA
The DNA here is from genome assembly GCA_004367855.1 of Oikopleura vanhoeffeni. Lineage (NCBI taxonomy): Eukaryota > Metazoa > Chordata > Appendicularia > Copelata > Oikopleuridae > Oikopleura > Oikopleura vanhoeffeni. The sequence goes on along the minus strand of SCLH01001160.1, from coordinate 108,622 downwards.
ACGCCAAACTCAAATATGAATTTTTGAAGGTCCACGTGAAAAATTTCAGAAAAAAATGTTGCTTCGATTTTTTTGCTGTGGCCCAAAGAAAGCTGGGAAACACTGAAGGAGAAAGTTGGCTTACGTCACCCAATGATTTTTTGGAGTTTTAGGGGATTCAAATATGCACCAAACGTTATTTTTTAAAATTAATTTCGAAGAAAAATACTCAGAAAAAAATCGAAAAACGCAAATTTCGAATTTTTTTTCTTTCTGTCATTGGGTTGTTTTATGCGTTCAAACATAAAAGCAAATTGATTTGGTGCATTTTTATTGAAATAATAACTGCAGAAAATTTAGGAACCGGGATACCCTTAAGTAACACAAAAATAATTAAAGTCATTAAGCATTATTTGCTTTTGCGCATTATATAGTAACGGCCTGAAATGTACACAATAATCAAACGAACATTTATGAACGCTTAAAATGTAAAGAAGGGAGTGCTAATCAAGCCAAAACGGCCAGTGCCCATGTCTGAAAAGCTTGGAAAAGGCAATCATTTCAATTGATAAAAATAAGAAATTTTTGATAAAGTACAAAAAAAAATTATTTCTATTTAATACCGAAAAAAATACTTTTTTCTCCATTGAAATTTTCTATTTAATTACAAAAAAATACTTTTTTTCCATTAATAGTTGAAAAAAAATATATTTAAGTCCAAAAATACTTAATGGAGATTAAGCCTTGATTTAAGTTTTAAAGATCATTAAGTCCTCAAAAAAAACCGTACTTAATGATGTTTAAGTAAAATGATTAACCTCCATTAAGAGTTACTGTTTAATGATGAGAAAGACGCTCTAAACATGTGATAGACTCAGAAAATAAAGATTGAAAAAGTTGCGGCTAAAATATTTATCAAGCAGGAAAAATGCTCGAAATTCTACAATTTAAATTTTTCGCCATTTGCTTGTGACTATAAATGCCAATTTATTTTTTTACAAAAAATGACCTAAATAGATTTAATCAAATATAAAATTCAACATGTTTCGCTGTTTATTCTAGCATCGACGGGAAAGTGAAGCAAAATGGTTAAGAATTGTTTCAGAACAAAATTTAGCGAAAAAGTGCATCTGCTTATGAGTCACTGAGAGTTAATAAGCGAGAATTGTGGGCGAGTTCGATTTTTTAAAAAAGACCCACTTAGAATGTGTAAAAAAGCAGTGGTTGTTTTGGTCGTTCAGTTCCGGTCAAAGGATTCTTGATGAAGAAGGCCTCTGTTTTACGGCGTTCATAGTAAACTGAAGCTCTTTTTGCAGTACTCTGAAGTGTTGTATGAAATGGTTGAGCTCTTAGTGGTCCACGAAAGCCGCTAGAGAGCAAAACGCGGGCCATGTGCAGGCTCAAAAAAGTTTTTTGCTGGTTCATAAAAAATAACTGTTATAGTGTACACTCGTGCATGGCAAAACTTTTCTCGGAAAAGTCTATGGTTATTGTTAAAAAATATGGTCGTTTGTTCCTGCGGAACACGACCCTATTTTTAAACTCTAACCCTAGCCTTTCCAAGGAACAGCTTTGCGTCGTTCTATACCGTGTACACTGGACACGAGTTTACCTAACCCTAGTTCTAATACTTACAAGATAGGATGATATCAGTGTACACATAAAATTATTGTGTACACTCGGGGCATGGCAAACTTTTTGTCAACAAAAAACTAGGGTTGTGCAAGAGACAACGGTTCCTATTTTTTTTTCCTGACAAAGAAGTTTTGCACGGTTTTCTCCCTGTGTTATTACTGGGCACCGAATTTTTTCAAATTTTGTTAGAAAATGTTTTCCCCATTCTGTACTTTATTAATAAACCATAATCATAGATTATTTTTCAAAACACTAATAAATGCAACCGAGATATATTTTTGATATTTTTGTGTGAGGATTTTGACTTTCCAACAAATGTGTTCTTCTGATGAGTTTGAAACTCAAAATGTTTTTTTTGTGAAAAAATGTTTTTTTTTGTTAAAAAATGATCTTTTTTGTTAAAAAATGTTTTTTTTTGTTAAAAAATGTTTTCATTTGTTAAAAAATGTTTTCTTTTGTTAAAAAATGTTTTCT
>SCLH01001160.1:88003-106517 GCA_004367855.1 Oikopleura vanhoeffeni | reverse complement strand
TAAGGAGGTAACCGGACGGGTTTTACTGATTTTCAAACGTTAGTCCTGAGCTAACCGCAATTCGTATTGAGTTCAAACTTCGGATTCTAGGAGATATTTGTTTGAAATTTTCAAAAAATGGTGTCAAAAGTTTTTTGGATGACCGGACCGGCCGGTATCAACCGGTACAACTACATCTAGCCTTGGATATCAAATTTTCTCTTTTTTTCAGTGTTAACAATAAATTTGTAAGCTTAACAGCTCGTGCCGTGCTGCTATTTTCAAATTTCTTGTTATTAAGAGAAATTTCCAAAAATAATGGTATTTTTGCGCATGTTGCTGGTACAATGGCATTTTCGTCGAAACATATCAGATTTTTTTTTAAAATAAAAGCACTTCTTTAAGGTGTGCAAAGCGAGGAGGTGCGTCGAGTTTTTTTTCAATTTTCATCATATTAGGGCTCTTAGATGCATTCAAAGTTTATTTACCCTCAAATTCGTCAAAAATAGGGTTTGTGAGAAAATTCAAAATTTTTTTTGAGTAAAAAATCATAAATTTAAATACATTTTTGTCAGTAAGTTGCACAACTAAAATAAGTTGTAAAAATAGTCAGATCCAATGTCATAGATCATGAGAAAGTTAATTACCTGAAAAAATACTTAGAAAAAATTCCGTAATTATCCAAAATTCGGAAAATTTTTTTATCGAAATCCATCTTTTTTTAGGTTTTATAAGCAAATCGTTAATAAAAATAAGAATGCAGCTAAAATCAGCTTTCTATCACTTTTGAGTCTCAAGAAACAGCCTCCGTCGGTTACCCCAAATTTCTGGATCTAAAGAAAATATTTGGAATTATTTTTTTTCGAAATTTATAAATTTTTTATTGCCATTTTCAAGATCTAATTCACAGTGATCTATCGCACAAAAATTAGAGCAAAAGAAGTTTTACTTCAAAGATACAGTGCGGTTAAGGAAAATAAAACTTTGAAAATAATAAAATTTTTGAAATTTTTTGACATCGAATTTTTTTTATATATTATTTGGAAGCAAACCAGCCACGAAAATGACAATGCAACTAAAATTAGCTTTCCTATCACTTCTGAGTCTGAGATACAGCCTCCGTCAGTAACCCCTTAAGTACTCAGTATGAATGGCGTAGATGTTCAAAGAGCGTCTCTTAAATTTTGAAAATGGCGTATATGTCCAAAAAGCGTCCCTAAAATTTCAAAATAGCGTAGATGTTCCAAAAGCGTTCCTTAAATTTCGAATGGGTGAATCTCCAAGAGCGGTTCCCAAATTTAAAAATGGGTTTATGTCTCAAGAGCGTTCCTAAAATTTCCAAATGGCGTATTATGTCCAAGAGCGTTCTAACCAAACATGCCTATACAAAGATTAACGTTTCCATATGCTGGCGTAGATGTCTTCTAAGCGTTCGATAGAGTTTCGACTAACAATTGTCTACACTTTCAGACGTTCAGTTTATAATAGCCTACGCTTCTTAACATCGATCACATCCCCTTAACCGCCTTGTCCATTATTATGATTCGTCTCCAATCGTGTACACTTTCGGCTCCTCAGGTATATAATGCACAAAAGCAAAAAACTCTTAATAACCTTTATTTATTTGTGTTGTACTTAATGATAATTATATTCCGCCCTCTGGTTTTTAGTCTTGAATTTGTAGTGGGTAACTGCAAAATCAAGACTTTCATCAATTAAACTGGGAAAAAGTTCAATCAATCTAGAACCTTATTTTTTGGGCCATATTGGTCAGATGTTAAAATAAGTAATTTTTTGATAATACAATAAACTATAAGAGAAGGGCGATACAGGCATACCGGAAATAGAAGTGTTTTTTATAGAAGATGCAGCAGAGAGCAAGGCAAGAATTTTTTTAAATTTGGCATAATTGTGTCTTGGAGTTTGGAGCGCCATTCGTAGGGAGTTTGTGATTTTCTTTTAGAATTTTTCTCCAAAGGTGTCGACATTCCTATCGTTGCTTGTTTTTTTTTTAAATTGCCAGTGATGCCCAGCTTGAAAACCCTTCTCTTCCGTGCCGCCTTAAACTTGCTGGGCTTTTTTACTTTTAGCCAAGTTATTATATAATTCGGCTTTGAAACTGACTTATATCGAGTTTTTAAATAGCTCAAACTGGGCAAAATATTAAGAGAAAATAAATAAAAAAAGGGTCCGAATCAGGACCATTGTTTTTAATTTTTTTAACAAAAACTGATATTAAACAATTTCAGTAATCTCAGAAAAAATCTTAAAATGGTCCGATCGCGACATTGTTTTTTTATTTATATAATTCACTAGATATTAGTGCTTAGTTTGAGCTTCTGAATTAATCGAAAGTCGTTTCAAAGCCGAATTAATAAAAATTTGGCAGGCGTTTTTTAACAAAAAAGTTTTTTAACAAAAAAAATGCGTTTTTAACAAAAAACATTTATTAACAAAAAATCATTTAATACAAAAAACATATTAACAAAACAAAACAATTTATAACAAAAAAACTTTTCTAACAAAAATCATTTCTTACAAAAAAATCAATTTTCACAAAAAAAACATATTTTCCGATATAAAATTTTGAACTTTTTAGACGTTTTGCGTTATTTTTAAGTTTTTAATAATTAATGATTGCAAAAGTAGAATAATGCTTAATGAACTTTATTTATTTTGTGTACTTAATGTTATTAGTCGCCCCAGAGGCGGACTTAATTATCATTGGTATCCGCCCATTGAATACCTTAAATTAGCCAATGCGCGGATATTCAGTTATTTTAAACTCTCACGCGTTACTCATTGCATGCATACTCCCAACATAGCAACGCCTAGCCAAACGGTAATATAACTTCCGGCTTTCTATTTAAATAACCGTATTTTTATAGCATCAACACGGGCAATATTAAAGAGAATATTAATAAAACTAGGAGCCGATCGATAAGTTTGTATAATTTTTTAACAAAGAACTGATGATAAGCAACACGTTAATTCAGTGATCTTAAATGGTTCATCGGAAAGAATCTGTTCTCTAGATTAATTCAATATATGCTAATTTTTGCAAACGAGCTAGGAACAATAAAACTTCGGATAGGAGCCGTTTTTTCCAATAACGCAACTCTGAATTTAGTCAGTGAAAAATTTGCAGAAAAATGGCGTGTTTTTTGTCCCAAAGAAAGGGAAACACTTTAAGCAGAAATAAGCGTTACTTAACAAAACCAATTTTTACAAAGAGTCATTTAGGATAACAAAAAAATTATGCACAAACTTGTTCAAAATTTTTAAAATCTAATTTCTTAACAAAAAATACTCAGACAAAAAATGAAACATATCCCGTCAAATTTTCGAACTTTTAAACGTTTTTTCGTTTTCTGTCATGGTTGTAATTTATGATTGCAAAGTAAAATGCTAAAATTATTTAGGTGTTGTTACTTGAAATGTAATATACTGCCAGAGATTAGGAACGGACTAATTACACTTAAGTAACACAAAAATAATTAAAGTCATTAAGCATTATTTGCTTTTTGCGCATTATATAGTAACGGCCTGAAATGTACACAATAATTCAAACGAACATTTATGAACGCTTAAAATGTAAAGAAGGGAGTGCTAATCAAGCCAAAACGGCCAGTGCCCATGTCTGGAAAAGCTTGGAAAAGGCATTCATTTCAATGAATAAAAATAGAAAATTTTTGATAACGTACAAAAAAAAATTATTTCTATTTAATACCGAAAAAAATACTTTTTTCTCCTGAATATTTTCTATTTAATTACCAAAAAAATACTTTTTTTCCATTAAATAGTTGAAAAAAAATATATTTAAGTCCAAAAATATTTAATGGAGATTAAGCCTTGATTTAAGTTTTAAAGATTCATTAAGTCCTCAAAAAAAACCGTACTTAATGATTGTTTAAGTAGAAATGATTAACCTCCATTAAGAGTTACTGTATAATGATGAGAAAGACGCTCAAACATGTGATAGACTCAGAAAATAAAGATTGAAAAGTTTGCGGCTAAAATATTTATCAAGCAGGAAAAATGCTCAGAATTCTACAATTTAAATTTTCGCCATTTGCTTGTGACCATATAAATGCCAATTTATTTTTTTACAAAAAATGACCTAAATAGATTTAATCAAATATAAAATTCAGACATGTTTCGCTGTTTTATTCTAGCAATCGACGGGAAAGTGAAGCAAAATGGTTAAGAATTGTTTCAGAACAAAGATTTAGCGAAAAAGTGCATCTGCTTATGAGTCATCTGAGAGTTAATAAGCGAGAATTGTGGGCGAGTTCGATTTTTTTAAAAAAGACCCACTTAGATAGTGTAAAAAAGCAGTGGTTGTTTTGGTCGTTCAGTTCCGGTCAAAGGATTCTTGATGAGAGGCCTCTGTTTTACGGCGTTCATAGTAAGACTGAAGCTCTTTTTGCAGTACTCTGAGTGTTGTTATGAAATGGTTGAGCTCTTAGTGGTCCACGAAAGCCGCTAGAGAGCAAAACGCGGGCCATGTGCAGGCTCAAAAAAGTTTTTTGCTGGTTCATAAAAAAATAACTGTTATAGTGTACACTCGTGGCATGGCAAAACTTTTCTCGGAAAAGTCTATGGTTATTGTTAAAAAATATGTCGTTTGTTCCTGCGGAACACGACCCTATTTTTAAACTCTAACCCTAGCCTTTCCAAGGAACAGCTTTGCGTCGTTCTATACCTGTACACTTGGACACGAGTTTACCTAACCCTAGTTCTGAATACTTACAAGATAGGATGATATCAGTGTTACACATAAAATTATTGTGTACACTCGGGGCATGGCAAACTTTTGTCAACAAAAAACTAGGGTTGTGCAAGAAGGACAACGGTTCCTATTTTTTTTTCCTGACAAAGAAGTTTTGCACGGTTTTCTCCCGTGTATTACTGGGCACGATTTTTCAAATTTTGTTAGAAAATGTTTTCCCCATTCTGTACTTTATTAATAAACCATAATCATAGATTATTTTTCAAACACTAATAATGCAACCGAGATATATTTTTGATATTTTTGTGGAGGATTTGACTTTCCAACAAAATGTGTTCTTCTGATGAGTTTGAAACTCAAAATGTTTTTTTGTGAAAAAATGTTTTTTTTGTTAAAAATGATCTTTTTTGTTAAAAAATGTTTTTTTTTGTTAAAAAATGTTTTCATTTGTTAAAAATGTTTTCTTTTGTTAAAAAAATGTTTTCTTTTGTTAAAAAATGTTTTCTAGTGTTTTTTGTTAAAAAATGTTTTTTTTGTTAAAAAATGGTTTTATTTTGCTTAAAAAACGTTATTTTTTTTTGTTTAAAAAATGTGTTTTTTTAGTTTAAAAAATGTTTTGTTGGGAAAATGTTTTGTTAATAAATGTTTTTTTGTTTTAAAATGTTTTCCCAAAAATTTTGGCTAAAAAAGTGGCTAAAAAGGCCAAGCAAGTACCGTAATAGATATAGCTAGCTCATATAAAAAGGTTATTTTTTTTCGATATCGTTTATCCAATCGAAGTCATTCCTGATCTCGCGCGTATTTAAAATAAGAATGAACCAGACTTTAAAGACAAAAAGTAATACACGCAGGATCAGGAAAGGTATAAATTGATATTTTTGATACTTTTTGAGGCGAAAGAAAAATTATGGTATTCAATTTTAATTTTTCGAAATAAAAATATAATTTTATGTCTCAGAAAACCAACAAATAAATTGTAATGAATAAACAAATAAAAATAGTATTTTGCGAAAAAAATTATCGAGTTACAAAGAGTTAACCCAAAAAAATACTATAATACATGTAGATATCTTTTGAGGTTAATTTTTGTAACTCTCTCGAGATTATACTTTGAGCTAAGAGTAGAATAAATATAAATTACTATTCTGAATAGCGCTAAACGCGTAAACTTCCCCTGGGGCATATTTCTCCCTTTTCTCATCCGATTAATCGCTCATTAAACTTCTAAAACTTTAATATGAACTAACAAAAGATTAACTTTTTTGCAGATGGAGACGTAAATTTGATTTTTTTTGCCAAAATTAATTAGCTGTCAAATCAATCAGAGCTATTATCAGGTTATTTTACAGTGTGCGTTTTAAGTAAAGGTGTTAAATGAAAACACGGAGATCTAGGAGTTTTTTATAGCAACATATCATTAATCATCATTCTCAAGGCCTCACTTGAAAATAATCACTCTTAAGATTTCTAGTTAATCACATGGGTTTCAGGAATCCACCATAATGAAACGGAAATAGACCTCAAAAATGTTCAAATTAATAAACAAGTGACGCTACTGAGCAAATGCTAATATTTTTAAAATCTTAAATTAACATGGAAATTTTATGATGTAATATTTGAAAAAAAAATCGTTGCTAGAATAACATAAGTGGCCTTTAAAACTAATCAACAAGTGCCTCCAGATAGAAAAAGTGTAAATAAAGAGATAATCTACGCATTTTTTTCAAATTTTAGACTACATAAGAATCAGTGATACATCTATGGATATCAAACTTTTTTTTTTTACTTTTAAATGAATCTTTTATTGGTCAAAGAAATGAACTAAAAGATTTGGACAGTGAAAGGTTTGAGAATGAGTAGCAAAAGCTCGATAAAAAACCTATGTCTAGGAAAAAGAGCAGTAAAACATGCCAGAGCACTTTAGAGAAGCCAGCTAGGTTACTTTTCAGTAGCCCCGGTAATTAGAGCCAATTTTTTAGATGTTTTGGTCCCCCAGGTCCCGTTCCCGCGTCCCTCTATTTGACTCAGAATTAGACTTGATGCCCCAGGTCCTACCCCCTCGGAAGTTTTGAAAGAGGAATAATTATATACACTCAACACGATGCGCCCGGCAACAAACGTGGAAATTAATTTCTTCTGTTATTACTCATTTATTACTCACGTGCTTCTAGAAGCAATTTAATTGGATTAAAATATTTTGCGGGGAATTGCGCGATTTCCGAACGTCTCTGATTAGTTGGCGCGTTTTACCCGCCCCCGCTTAGATGAGTAACAGCTAGTGTCGCGGATCCAGGAGCAACGTGTTGGCCGTAGGAAGGTTTTTATTGTTTTGTTTGCTGGGTTCTAGAACGAGAAGAAAGTGGGACCGAGGAGAATTAGAGGATGAGTTAGATGTTGCGGCGATTATGATGTAATGTTTGTTCTCTGTAGGTGTGATACTAATAAAGACAATTTCAAATAGAATAATTGTACTTTGAAAGCTCTATCTGGCCGGGAAAGTAGTTTTTCGCTCCCCAAGATATATTGGCGGTACAAAAAATTGAACAATATTGCACAAAAATAAGTTTCATTTCAACCAAGAAAATTATAAGATTTTACAAATTTGATTTGGAAACGAAAAACAGAAAATCGTTTTACTAGCTAAAATATGATGGTTACTTCCAGGTTGAGTTCAAATGATAACAGCCTAGTAGACTAAGGTTATTTTTGGCTTGAGCAAGGCTCGACGAGCGTTCCGGCGACACATGGACTAAGTTCATTGGATTTTTCTTATTTAATCGTTTTCTCCAGGGTCGTTCTGAACGACTCGTTCTATGATAACTAGAATCCTAACGACCCTTGAAAAATAATTTCGACTCGGAATAGTTTTTAACAAAAAAGTTTGGACCTGACGCGACCATGTAAAATTTCATTCTCTGATGTTGAAACTTTTGAAATTCAAATTCCCTAAAGTACAGGTGTCATTTGAATTTTTTTTGGGTCAAATCAGTGTACTCCCCAAAAAAATTAAATCGGATCGGTGGCCTTGTTGATCAAAATCGGATCTGATCGGACGCCTTGTCAAAAAATTGGATCGGGTCTAATTGTGCTTAACCCTGCTTTGAAGTCAAAATGTAATGAAAGTCAAACAATTTGTTTGCGCTTGACTAACTGTGAACTCTACAAATAAGAGCGTAATTTACTCTGCGTAAAGCTGATTCAGAATAGTTATTTAAATATTATAAACAAACTTCGTAACTACTTTACAGTATTGTGCCATTTTGATCATTTAAAATAGATTTTCTTGGGCGCGCTTTAAGTGCCCAAAATAAAATTTCTCCTATCTTAAGGTATCCCGGTCCCTACATTTTCTGCCGTTATTATGTCATAAAAATGCACCAAATCAATCGTTTATGTTTTGAAAGCACAAAAAACCAAAATAAGAACAAAAAAAAAATTCGAAATTTTTGAATTTTTTCGATTTTTTCTGAGTATTTTTTTCAATATTAACTGGAAAAATAACGTTTGTTTTAATTTGACCCCCAAAACTTCAAAATTTTGGCTTGACGTAAGCCAACTTTCTCTTCAAGATTTCCCCAGCTTCTTTTGAGTCACTTTCGAAAAAATCGAAGCACTTTTTTTCCGAAAATTTATTCACGTGACCTTGAAAAATTCATATTTTGAGTTTGGGGTCGAAATTCAAAAAAAACGGCTCCACAGAAGTTTTAATTTGTTTCGAGCTGCTTTGCGCAAAAATTGAGTGAATTTTGAATCTAACCTCAGAGAGGAGATAGATTTTCGATGGAAAATCTCAAAAAAACGATGGTCTATCGCATATTCTAGAAAAAATTAAGCCACTTATCGACAAAAACTCTTCCACAAAGTTTGTATACTAATTATACAGGTTATGTTAAAATTAGGTTATTTCAAATAGAAACATCAGAGGAGAAGAATTTCCGTTTTGGCTTAGTCTCCCTGTTTCGCTAAGTGTCTGGGAGTGTATTGCATGGAAAAAGTTTGACACATTTTTAACGAAAGATGAAGGCTAGTTCTACAAACTGGCTAATCTGAATAATATCCTGAAGCCGTGTTTTCGCTAATTATTTAATCGAGATATGTCAAATTAGGGACCGGGATACCCTTAATGGCTTGAAATTATTTACAGGTATGAATTAAGGTCAATCACGGCACCCCAATTTTGGGTTTCCAACGCCGTGAAAAGTATTCACAAACCTTTTTACAGAAAAACAGTGACAGTTACAGACTTTTATCTAGTATGGCTGGAATGATCAAAATCTCGGCTGGATATTTCATAATTTTAGATGAATAAATTATTGAAATCGTTGATTAAACTATTTCTAGTTATCTCACGGCATAAATTAAGATTTACACCGTTAAATTGGAAATTCTGAGTTAATTTGATAGAATGTCAATAAATTGATATTCCGACATTTGAAAATTAAATTCATTGTGAGGTGTTTCATGCTATTGGGAACCCCCTTAAAGCACCCCATTTTCTTACAATCAAAATTTAATTTTTGTAATGTGCGTTAATAACTAACGGTTTCATTCTTGGGGTCATTTTCTCAATTCGCCTTGATAGCAGTCGGTTGCGCCTCTAATGCGATCAATTGACAATTAACTTGCTATTTTTTGCTCAAGGGTAATGAGGGCTTTTATTAAAAAGGAGAGTATTGAGGATAATTAGTATTTTCTGGAAAGGTTAAATGCTGCATTTAGGTTGAAAAGGCCATGGATAATTTTTTGGGGAAGACAATCCGAAGACAATCAGAGATGAAAATGGGACTGAAATTGGACAAGATACCAAGGTAAAAATTTCCATGCGTTTTTTAAATCGAAAAAAATAACAATAAGTACCAAAATTTTCTGTGAATTGTAATAAAAATTATTTTCAGAAACGCACTATTTGGACCAACACCTAATGGGCGAGAATCGAAAGGACTGGGATATGTTATTAAAAAATTAATATTTCGTTTATTAGCAATCTAATGGTACAGAATGGGTAACAGATCAAATTTGACCGGAACATAAGTTCCCAGAATTAAATATAATTTCATTAAATTAATTTTTCAATAAATGTTTAAAGTTCATATGGCACCGAATAGCCATTGATTTCCATAATTGAATTTAATCCATTAAATGAATTATTAATTTAAAAAGTGTTATAACGGATCATAATCTTAAAAACTTGAAGACCAAATTTGCCAACTTTCGAGGCTAAAATCGGATAATCTGATGATGTTTGGAAATCAAGACCACAAATTTGGTCGATTTTCAAAAAAAAACCCTCAAGCTCAAATATTGACAATAGAACCTCTTTTTTTCACGATTTGGTCTCATCTTGTGGTCAAAAAAGAAAAAAGAAAACCGATAATTTTCTTGTCTGAGAAATTTCTGAACTTTCAACGATAATTACGAGAAAATCTGAGAAAAAAAGTTTTGACTGCGGACAGCCTATGACAATCTGAAATAATGTTTTTCAAAAGTCGAATATGTGTACCGATTTTTTGGCTTATCTATAAAAGATTTTTTTTGTTTTTGAAACTTTCAAAGTTTTAAGGGATGTTCATAATATTCTTAATAATCCCAAAAAAGCGGGTAAAGCAAGCAAAGTTCCTCGATTTATGACAAAAAGTGGCCAGTGTAATATCCGCCATGATGCAAAAGAAAAAACAAAACGTTTCTTGCAAGATTTTTTTACTACAATGGTAGACATGGAGTGGAATTATTCATTTGGAATTTTTCTTGCATTTTATGCAATCACCTGGATTATTTTTTCGTCTCTTTACTTTGGGTACGTCATATCATGCGAAATTGAAAAAAATTTGAAAACTCTGGTAATTTTTCTCCAACAACTCTTAAACCCCTCAGACAGTGCCGATTGGCACTGATTCTCAACGCGCCAATTCTTATACATAAGTAAAAAAAAAATCTTTCGTTCCCGCGCCATGGCGCGCCACCTGGGGAACAAAAATTTTAGGAACATTACCAATCTTATTTTTTTGGTCTAATTAGTTATAATTAATATATATTAATATATACTAGTATATATAATAATTAGTTATTGGTGAAATTCTCAGAGATTTTAATTTCGCGATGGGTACTCCCTTTTAAGTCAAAATCATAAAACTGCTTATAGTGAGTCGAGTGTAGAGGGAATTAAATATGATTTTTTAAAGTTGGTGTGTCCAGGATTGTTTTGAAATGCTGATGTACACGAGTAAAAAACGTTAAAACATTGCAAAATGCGAGGAACTCGTAAAAATTTTACAAATACTCAATTCAGAGTCGCATATTTCCGTGGCGACCTTAATTTTTATCGGGCAGTTCGAGAAATTCAAACTACACTTCGGGCAAATCATTCGACCATTCCTCAATCAACACTGATGACCATGATGGATACGTTTGACTTAGAAGACCTGATAAAAGAACCCTTGAGTATAAAAAGAGATCTGGCAGAAACACTTGTGGGGAAAAGAAATCAGCTTTGTTTTATAGGTGTTAAGAGGTAAAGCAATATTGATTGATCAAAATTGATATACAATGCAGTCGAAGTATTTTGGTAGTTAGTATTATTTTTGAAGTTATGAGTCATCTTGAAAAAAAGAGGGCAAAAGTTGACCAATGAGCGCGCTTGATATTTTGAATTATGAAATAAAATCTTTTTCAAAAATTAAATTAAATAAGTTAAAAACGTCCCCAAAAACGAGATTTGATTTTTAATGGTCGATTATGGTGCGAAAAATCAAAGAAAATTAACGACAATTAAATTAAGTCAAAAAGCCATGATTTTTCAAGTTCATCAAAAGGCTAGAAAAATCAGATGCGGTCCTTGGTTTGTGAGATAGCCTACTTAAGAAAGACCTCCTTTTTTGAAAGCCAGTTCACCTCAACTGCATTGTATTTGTCACGACGTTTGAGCAAGTGGTGTAATTTGGAGATGAAATTAAAATTATAACACAATATATGAAATTCTGTGATCGATAAGAAATGACTTTTCTGACTCTCTAGTCCCCCTAGCGTACATAATTGACCTATTGGTATGGTCACTCAATTCGTCATTTGAAGTTGAGTACAAGGAATCGTTTGATTGTAATTTCCAAGAAATTCGGTTTATCCCCGGTTAATCCCTGAAATTTTTTTGTGGATATTTACTGTACCAGATGGGATATCAAAAATAAAAATAAGTGTCAAAAATAAGAGCACCTCTTTAAGTCTTCTCAAATTAAAGCTAAATTTATTTAATTGGTCGTAAATCAGGAACAGTTTATAATAAATGTCCTAGAATATCAATCTTTAGCGGCACCTGGTGAGCGAATTTGAAGTCGCCTAGGTCCAAGAGCTCATTCTTTGCCTCATTTAGTCTAGACTCTAGAAATATTTCTTTAGCTAAATTTATTTGAGCACATTACCCGCTTAAATTATGCTGTTCAACAGCGTACATTTTTTATGATCGTTTAAACTCTTCGATTGCTGACCAAAGTTTTACAAAAATTTTATATTTTTAAATTTTTAAAAGTGTCAAAATTTTGCAAATTTAATAAACTTTCCAAATTCTAAAGTTTAGCTGTTTTTTCAACGTCTTAAATTTGTGACTCCTTAAAAAGCATACTTAGCATACTTAAATACATAGTATCTAAAAAATTCGCTCTAAGTGGTGACTCACTCCGGGTGAGGGATTGTAACTCAAAATATATTAAATATTATATTATATTATTATAATATTATAAGTAGTACAAACTTTATATTTATAGCTTTGCCACCGCATTTCTATTTTTTATTGAAACTGAAACGACCATAGGGTATGGTCGACGATCTATAACCGACCAATGTCCTGAAGCAATCCTTCTCTTGGTTATGCAATGTCTTATGGGAACCCTTATCGATGCCATTATGGTTGGATGCATTTTCATAAAACTTTCAAAGCCAAATAATCGGCTGGAAATGTTGATTTTTAGCGACAATGCAGTTATAGCACAGGTTAAGAAAAAAATATGATAAATATTTACTTTATTTTTCGAATTTGCTCGAACAACTATAAAAGTATATCCTTAACCCTTGGAAGCTTCAAAATTTTTTATTCGGCAGAGGCTCCTGCACCACTTAAGTGGGGCGACTTTGAGCCCTCATTACGGATAAACTACATTTCATAAAAAGCCGTGAATTATCTCATTTTTGTAAATATAGCCCAATTTAGCGAGGTAATCAATCAGATTTAAAATGTTTTATTTAAATGGGGCGAAACTGAGCAGCAAAGATTAGGCTTTGATCACTTACGTCTCATTGAAAGCAGAAATATTTTCAAAAACATTTCTTTCTCTATTCGCACTCATTAAGACCTTGGCTTTTACAATTTTTTTTTTCGATTTTCAATCTATCTTACCGTTTTCTCATAAATAGACGATAAGCAGCGCGATTGATCGAAAAACGCGAAAAAAGTTGCAGTTTGTAATAAATTATTTTTTGAGAATGAACAAAATATATCTGCTAATCACCGAAAAACCGCATTTCAGAAAAAAATAAAAATTGTCTCATTTTAGAAAAAAAGACTCAAATTAAAAAACTGCTCAATCAGATTTGTAAATATTTCAAAATTTTTTGTCGAAACCGAGCAGCAAAAATCTGGGTTTGATCACTTACTTGCCATCGAAAACATAAAGATTATCATAATCATTTGATTCTCTTCTCACTAATTCTGACCTTGGCTTTCCCAATTTTATTTTAGATTTTCAATCTAACTTTTTGTTTTAAAAAACGATTTCAGCGCGATTGATCAAAAACCGCAAAACAGTTTGCGCTGTCAAAAATTATTTTTTGAGAATAAAAAAATGTATCCTTAGCTAAAATAAAAATTCCGAGCCCTTTAGCACAAACTGAAATCCAAAGGAATTATCGCCGATCGGGCCAGCTGATCGCTTAGCGTGATATGAAGATAATCAAGCATCTGTTCGATTTTTTTCAGCAAATTTTCGTTTTTGATCAGTTTTTAGCAGCTAGAGGGCGTTAAAATGTCGGTTATAAAAGATAGTTTTTTGCCGATTTTCTCATTCGATGTAAAAAATGCCTTATTTTACAGAAGAGGACTTTGAAGACGCTGATACTCAGACTTATAATTCCGATTCTGAGGAAGAATGTTTTTTATAACTAAATATTTAAGACTTCAAAATATTATCTCGACGTAAGTCAACTCTCTGATCAGTGTTGCCGTAGGTTTCATTTGAACCTAATTTCAAAAAAATCGAAGCATATTTTATTTCAAATTTTTTTCAAAAAATAAAAAATCACTCACGAAAAAATAAAAAGAGTTCCGATGTTAGTTTTTATTGTTTCGAAAGATACACAAAAGACTTTCCTAAACACTCAGTTCCTCAGATTTTATTTATCGTTTAAACTGTTTGAGCAGCACGCATTTTAGATTTTTTTGAGAGAAATTGTCAAAAAAAAGTAAGTTAAAAAATAATTTTTGAACGAGATAGTCCTAAATAAAATTTTTAACTGCCATGTTTGAATTTCTCGTGGCAAACTCTATGTTTGGGTTTGATTTCATGTATGAATTTCCAGGACTTTTCTGTTTCATCCGATTTTCAGCGAATTTAAATCTTTTCCGCCACCTCTCAAGGGGTGCCATATAAGTCCTGCCAGTCATTGGTGACATTTTTTTCAGAAGCGGATAAATGAAAGAAAAAAAAATGCTGAAAATTTATTTTTTATTTTTTATCTTCAAATAAAGTATCCATTCTTGCAAAACCGTCTATATTTTAGAAATTCTTAACATAACACTAATTATCTGGGATAAAATATAAAAAACCACTTTTTCACTTTGTACATTCCATTTCCAACTAAACTCGACTACAGATTGTTTTTTTTAAAGACGAATATTAATAAACTTCAGACATGTGTCGTCGAGTGTAGGTGCGCCTAAAAAGTCTTTGTTTTTTCGTTGCTAATTAAAAAATTTCCATGATATATAAAGTTTTTTTTCTCCATGAAAAATGGTTCAAAAATGGCAAAAACAAATAGAGAAAAACAACTTTTTTTGATTGATAAAAATGACCTGTTCTAATTGCGTTTTGATATTAAAAAATGCTATCTCACTATTCTAAAGAAAGCTCGCCTCATTACACCCGACATTTTGATTTGGAATTTTTGACCAGCATTAAAATTTTAAATATTCGAGTGCCAAATGACATCTTTATCGAGGTACAGTCCGAGTGTTAAAATTTCATCGATAGTTTTAGAAATGAAATCGCCGCGACCAACTGCATTATTGACGATACGGTTTTAATGTGATATATTATATGATACGCCAAACATTCTTAATATGTGATTCTGCCTTGCATTTCTTCATTGGATGAGTTTCAAGAAAACCACTAGTGAAAAAAATTTATGACTTGATTTGGCGGAATAATTTTTATAATTTGTTCTTAAAAAAGTTCGACAAGTAAATGACATAATTAAGAAACATATTTGATTTTCAAAACAATCAGTCAGAAAATATGCTAGACATTGCATGAAAAATAAGTTAAAGTGGGTCTATTTTTTTTAGTTTTTATTCATTAATTTAAAAATAACGATCGAAAAATGTTTGCCGACAAAAAATTGCGGGATAATTTTCATAATAGTTTGAATTTTTTGGAAATCTTTTACGATTTCAAAAATGACACTCGGAACTCAAATCTTTCCTAAAAATTGAATACAGAAATAATTTTATCAAGCATGAAATCATATTTATATTCGATTCAGTCTAACTATAAGTGAGCTATAAAATAATATTACTTGAGCCTTATTTTATTTTCGTAAGAGTCGTATAAGCGACTCCAGTCTGCTGGGTTTATTGGCACCCCCTTTAAGTGGTGCGGAGCTTCCGAGGGTTAATAAAATTTTCGTTTCTCAAACCCGTTGATATCTTTTTTTCTCAACCAAAGCGCCTCTCAGTAGTACAAAAGGGTGTCACGAAGTTTTCATTTCGGCTTTTGGAAACGACTGAACCGATTGTGTTTTAACTCGTAGCGTCGCCTTAAAAAATATCTTCTATAATCAAAATTAAATAATAAAGAAAAAACGGACTTTGGTCTCGCGTGACCAAAAAGCAACGCTGAGAGTTAAGATAGCTCAAAATTACCACACATATTCAGAGAAAAATCGAAAAAATTGATCCGAATCGGACCATTTTTTCAACATTTTCCGATAATTTATAATAATTCTCAAATGTTTTTAAAAAAAAAATTATAAAATGGTCCGATTCGGAACCAATCGAATGAGTCGTTTCCAAAACCCAAAATTTAAAATGCATGAATACCCTATTATTGATAGGCTATTAACTACTGAGAGGCACTTAGGTTGGAACAAGGATATCACAATACTGAGACTGGATAAGGCAACCATCCCAATTTACGCACAATGTATTTTCTTTATTACGGCCGCCAGCCAGCCTTTCCTAAACGAAAAGAAATCCATAGCTAATATCAAAAACTTAATTCGCGCCCGGTTCATCGAATATATTTGTACAGTAGAATATTATTTTTTTCGGGTTCGACTCCACTAGCTCAACACGGTTTTTATTAAAAGTAACCGAAAACATATATTGACAAATTAATAAAAAATAAGGTTATGTTATCATTACGCGTTGAAAATAGTACTTTTCAAATGTAATTTTGACAGTCAAAAAATTTCTTGAGTTTGAAAAAAACATCTCATTATTATTTGAGACTTTAAAATAAAACTTATACCGCATAAGTTATGCGGCTCTTAGTTTGTACCAGAGTAAAATAGGCACGCAAAGGGAATTATACGCTCCTTATATGAAAGTTAATGATAATTCAATTACATTGAAAAAAAAGCGGTATTTTTAATATAATAATAGAACTTTGACCGGGCGAAGTTAATTTATTTATAATTATTTTTAATCGAATTACTTAGGAAGTTTTTTTTAAAATGGCGACCAATGGTGCACCACCCTTTCATGACGATTACGGAAAAACATAGTTGATATGGAGAATATGTTGTTTTATTCAACGTCAAACAAGAAAGCTCAATGTAGAAATTTTCTTAATTTGATTTGAAATCCGATTAACCAATTTTTTTTCTTAAAACAAGTCGCAAACTTAAACTTCTTATGTCCTGATATTTTNTATACTTTAGATGAATTTCTGAATAAAAAATAGTTTCAATTTTTTTCTCAAAATGCGCACCATTGAGCTTTTTTAATTGGCAGTTCAACTGCCACAGTTGAATTCAAAAAACATGTTTTCGATATTGCCTAGGGTTTTCTCCTAATCGACATGGGAAAGGTAGTGGCCATTAAAAAAACTACCCGAAGACGGACAATCAAATACGTGTATTTTTTTTTAATTGAACTTTTGAAACATCATTAAAAGCTGCTTCACTTATGCTGCAGATTAGTTTTACATCGATTTGGGTTCTATAAATTATGGCTGTTTGAATGGCATTTACAGCTACTGTAATACATAAGCTTAATGTTTTGTGGTGATAAATTATGTACATTCTCATAAAAATCGAAATCGAATCAACCCGAATAATTCTCATTTTGAACAAAAGGGTCAAAAATTGGGTCTAAAATGTCGAGAGCTGAAATTGACATCATAAATTATGATTCATAATTATTTGGAATAAGCAGTATTTTGTGAAAGTATGCCATCATCTGATAAAAAAAATAAGTTTATTACAAATAATTTAGAGTGCGTCATGAATGACGTCATTTTTGAAAATTAAATTTCCAAAATCCACTTTTTGAATTTTTATTTGATTGCGTTTGATGGAGTACCTAAAGCTCCAATTACTTTTGTATCAAGAAGTTGAAAAGTCATATTTCTGCATCAATTATTTCAATTTCTAGAATTTTAATTTTTAGCTCTAGAAAATATAGTTGGAAAACCAAGGTAAAGCATATCACGTGATACTTGCCCACCGTAGTTTTCACAAGTTATATTTGTATGGGTATCGACGCACAAGTATTTAACCTACGTCACAATTTAATCCGATTAGATCTATTAATCATTAATCAAAAGTTATTTCTAAAAAAGTCGAAAATTTTGATTACAAAATCACGAATTTCTATGAAAAATGGCTATTTTTCCAAATAAAAGCATATTATTGCACTTTTTTAATTATTTTTTGGTTAATATAGTTATCAAGTGACAGTGTGGACAATTTTCGATTGCTTAAATTAATTTTTTATAATAAATTAATTTTTTCATGGAATACTTAAATTGAAAATTTTGAAATTTCACTTCCAAAAAAAATATCTGTCCCTAGATATCAAGAAATTTTTATTTTAAGTGTTATGCAATGCATAACTTATGCATGCACAAAACACTTTGCTAACAACTGGCTAATCTCACATTTGTATTTGATGTCTAGTCTCGAAATTATTTTTCCGGAAGTAAAACTTCGGCGAAAAATCTCAAAAAATCATTTATCCGTAATATTCGAACCAAATATCCAAAAAAATAAGTGTTTTTTTAGAATCGCCGCTAAATTCTTTATAAAGTATTCGGAAGAAATATTTTTAAAAGGTTTTAGGTAGGCTTGAGCCGATATATCGGCTCTGTGCTTTCAAGGGTTGAAAATTTAAACTTAAGGGGGTTCTATAGGCAAAATGGACTTTTTGAATTGCTTATTTCTCTCGGCATAGACATAGGAAGTGAATAAAACATTCTGATAAGTTAGTTCGTAATCTCTGGAAGACGTTTTGAATCATATTTTTAAGATAGCATGTTGAACCAACCGGTAAATGAGGTTAACCAGGAGCAAAAAATTTCTTGAAAAAGCTGTATTTTTTTT
>SCLH01001160.1:64800-86778 GCA_004367855.1 Oikopleura vanhoeffeni | reverse complement strand
AGTAGAAGGGTTGTTGTTTTGGCGTGTTGTTTTGTCTAACGTTCACGCCTACGCAAGACGAAATGAAATGAATAAACAAATCTGATTGGTTAAAATAATGTATTTTCGTAATTGTTTTCTCTCAGCTGAATTCAAGAAGAAAACAGAAATTTTCTTCAACGCTTGGTTCATTTACACCCACAACCCCCTTAAGTAAAAATTAAGACGTTCAACTTAAAATGAAGTAAAATACCAAAATTCGTAGAATTACGTTCACTAGTAGTGTAAAACTCCTTATAAAATTAAAACAAAATTTACAATTATGACGTCATTTCGAACGCCCACGCTTATTTTATTTTTGAAAACATTTATTGAAAACATTTATTTCTGTCCCCATATCGCCGAAAGTGCCAATATCGTCGAAAATGCCCAATATACAGGGTGTAAGATTTTTCCCTTCTTTTTTCCAAATTGGATAGCGATGAGAACGCTAATGTGAATGGTTAATTTTGGCAAAAACCTACGTCTTTCTCAGATTCAACCAATCAAAACGTCGGGAATCAAGTTTATCCAATTTGGAAAAAAGAAGGGAAAAACCTTACACCCTGTATATCGCGGAATTAAAAAAAATTGGCCATATTGGGCCTCCCCTGTATCAGCTTATTCTATATCCTTTTCCCAGCCTAAGTCCATCTTAAAAATGCTTGTTATCTCTATAGGCTATATAGACTATAGCGCGTGTTCGAATCCAACTAATGTTGTCTTAGTGATTGTCTTGAGTATGATTATAGGCTAGGGTGCTTGATATTGGGACCGCCAAAGTTTATCGGTGTTAATCACTCAAGCAATCACTACGACAATCACTAAGACAACATTAGTGGGATTCGAACACACGCTACAGAGATAACAAGCATTTTTAAGATGGACCTAGGTTGAGAAAATGATATGCGTTTAGAAATTATTTTTTTACTTTACCCGAAAAATTGGGATGCAAATTTTAAATGTAGAATTAAAGCGCGATGGAAAATATTGCATGATGTTTCGCGTTGGAAATCTGCGAAATTCATTGATCGTTCAATGCCGAATACGCGCAAAGTATGTGAGATCTCGACATACTCAAGAAGGTGAATTTATGCCGCTAGAACAAACAGGATAGGGTCTCTCAAATTACAGGGGACAGATCGGGGTCAGTGTTCTGATTTGGGATAAGAATTCTGACTTGAGATTGAAAAAAATTTCGAGCAAATTGACTTTTTTATTTTTTTGTCACAACATAAGAACGCGCGTAAACTAATGCAACAAAAATATTTATTCCAGATTTATCGATCATAAAATACAGCATAACGTTTTAAAAATATGTCGAATTTTTTCGGATTTCCATGTCAAATAAATAGGTCAACATTAAAATTAGCAAATCAACAATTTTGATTGATCGAGTTTATCTGTACCCAAACTTGATTTCCGGCAAGTAGTGACCATTCGTTTAATCAAGCCATATAATCAAGCCGTTTTTTATTAAATATTTCTTAACTCAAAAAACAGATAAGTGACCCTCTCGAAGATATTAATGTTGGTTTTAATACAGGAGCAGATAAATTATTTCTTGTGACACCCTTAATTGTTTGCCATGAAATAAACGAAAAGTCACCATTTTGGGACAAATCAGAAATCGATGTTCAAAGCGACCAATTTGAGGTAATTTTTTGAACTTTAACCCGTGTGAGCACAGAACCTATATATAGGCTCAAGCATACTTAAAATCATCTTAAAACGGCAAAAAACACATTGTAGAATTGTCTCGTCCAAATACATTATAACGAATTTTGCGGCGATTCCAAAAAAATAGTTAATTTTTATTTTTGCAAATTTTGTTTAAATATTACGGGGGGTTGATTTTTTGAGATTTTTTTCTAATCTTTTACTTCTAAAAAAACAAATGCGACCTATTGAGTCAATCAAAATTTGAAAATAACCAGTTTTAAGGAAAGTGTTTTGTGCATGATTGACACTTACAACAAAAATTAATTTGTATACAGGAACATTTTTTCAGAAGTGAAATTTCAAAATTTTAAATTTAAGTATTTCACGAAAAAAATTTTAATTATTAAAAAATTAATTTTAGCAATTAAAAATTGTCCACAGAGTTATTTGATTAGTATATCGACCTAGAAATAATATCAGAAGTGCAATTATCTGCTTTTATAGGGAAAAATAACCATTTTTTATGAAAAATAGTAATTTTTTCATCAAAATTTTAGACCTATTTAAAAATAACCTTTGATTGATCATATATAGATCAAATCGAACCAAACGATGACGTAGACCAGATCCTTGTGCATCGATTCCAAAAGCAAAATAATTTGTGAACATCACTGTGAGCTTGTATCACGTGATATGCTATACCTTGCTCTTGTCACTAAATTTTCTAGAACTAAAAATAAAAATTCTAGAATTTGAAATGTCGGATTGAAACTCCAACTACATTGGGTTTTCTGTAGTCAACATTGAAAAAAAGCCTATTTATAGGCTCTGGTGCCTTAGCGGAACTTTTTTTCTGTGCTCACATGGGTTAAGTGCACAGAAAGAAAAAAATGTTTTTGAGATAAATCTGAGATTAAATTGATATTTTGAATAATTAAAAAACGTCGCGACGTGAGATAAAGGTTCCTAAATTGATATATGAATATCCATATGAAAAATGGGTCGATAGTCAAATGTAAAAAAAGTGAAATGCATAAAAAGTGAAATGTATAAATTTTGTTAAATGTATAAAAAATCGTGAAATGTATACAAATTCTAAATAAAAAAATCAGATCAATTTGGATTCAGAAAGCGCGACTCAATTGTAAATAGTAGATAGAAAATTTTGAAACCTCTTACTTTATGGTATTTTTAGACTGAATAAAATCTTGCATATATAATCTAACAGTTGGTAATTTCAAGGCATTTTGAAATTTTTAGGACACCACAAATCAGTTTTCGAATAATTTCATGTCCCACAAAATATTTTTAAAAAATTAGAATTTCATGCAGGACCATAACAACCTTTTTTAACGACCAGAAAATCTTGGTCTGAAAAAAACGCCAGACACCTGTAAAGCACGCCGGAAACTGTATGATTTTAAGAATAATTTTTTTCGATGCTTTCTTTGGTAGGACTTTAAATTGGTTGACTTTTTTCCACCTACGCATTTTTCATAGCAAAAGATAGGAGAAAAAAAGTCGACCTAAAATGTATACTTTAATATGTATGTGAAATAAAATTAGTTTGCCGAATGGCGTTTGGGGTATGAGAGGGTTAAGGGGGTGGTCGTCAATAATTCGGGGTCAAGAAAAAATTTTATAGAGATGAATATTTTATGAAAATTTTGAAAAAAAAGAGCATTTTGGTGGTCTTTTTGTTCTCATACATAGTCAGAAAAGCACTATTTGATAATTTTTGAAATTATTCTCTATTGAATGTCGTCGCTGCATTACGAATGCAAGAGTGATTCCGAACTATTTGATCGATTTAAGGGTTTCTGAACTTTTTAGATCAGCGCTCAGAATAAAACAGAACAAGTTATGAAAATTCTGAAAAAACTAATGTGCAGATTTATCTTTCTGCTCCCGATTGTGAGTAAAAAAATATTTTTGAGCACCACAGCAGCAGGTGGAGGGAGAATTCTAGAACACTAATTTTGACTTTAATGCCTTTTTTCTCAAAAACGGCTGGATAGAATTAAATCAAAATCTTCCATTTTGAGCACCGGAACAAACCGGAAGAATTACCGGTGATAATATAAAAATGATTCTGTTTTTTTATAAATCTAGATTTTTCCAATTTCATTAAATTTTATACATTTTCCCCAAATTTTCCATGTTTATCACAAATTTTATACATTTAACACAAAATTTATACATTTTCAACTCTATTGACTAAAAGTGACTTTTCACTTTTTATACATTTCACTATCGACCCATGAAAAATAGCCGAACAAGACTTTTAGGAGACTAGGATTAGGTGTAGTGAATTTATAGAACTAGTTTTTAGCTAGCAAAAAAATATATCATTTTTTGTTTTGAATACACTCCTAGATACGTTACCTATACCAGGCCACTTTTATAAACGGAAAATATTTTATTTCGAAATAAGCTGAAACTTTGACATTACCTGTAACACTAGAAGGCGAAACTTTCGCTCGGAATGAATTTTTGATTCAGTGCTCTATTTTCTTGAATGTGCTTAGATTGTTTTAAAAGTAGGCAGCCTACTGTAGGCTCAAAAAATCCAGGGGATAAGCTTCCTACGAATCTTAGGCATGTTACAAGGTGTACTTTAAAAAATTTTGGCCTCATTTAGAAACTAAACTTCGGAGGAGAATAGATTTTTAAGCCAAAAATCGTGAAAAAACGGGCAAAATTGTCGGTGTTATTGACCGTAGGATTCAGTCATCGAAAATGTAAATCGCTCTCCTATGAATCTTAGTTTGCTATACTCCGTCTTACGCTATTATGTCAAACTTTGAAACAAATTTCATAATAATGGTCTTCGGAGGAGATAGATTGAAATTTCGCGAAATGACCTGCCAGGAGGTCACCTCCTATTACGACTATGTGACATTGGTGTAGTGATAAAATTTCAGTTTGACATTTGATTTCACAAGATTAGGGCTAGGACTACAAATTGGCATATTTGGAATTAAATTGCTCAGGTTCATATTTTTCTGAATAGCTGCTGCAAAAATTGCAATCAGACATGACCACTCCCTTAATTAAGCCATTTTTTAATCCAGATTAAAAAACAAATTTAATTACAACAACCGAAACTTGCCAAATTGGTAAGCCGACCCTCCACCGTTTAGCAATTTATTTCATTCAACTCATGAAAAAAAATTTTTTCGATGTGCCAAAATCTATTTTTCTATCTTGAAACATTGTTGTATTTTTTTTTACCTGTATCCATATATTTTTATGCTTAATACTCACACCAATGGTTAATTATAGATACTAAAAAATTGGAATATCACGCTAGCGTTCTGTTTTTTAACAAGGTGGCATTTACTCATATTCAATAACAAAATCATATTTTGCTATTTTTTTACTTTTTGTTTTTTTCTCCTTCCCACCGGTTGGCCGGCTAGGGTGTTACGGAAATTGGTCCAATTTGAAACCACGTTTGTAGTATTATAGTTACATATAACTAATGTTCACTAGTACACTCTAGTGATAAGTAAAAAGTGAATCAGAATTATCACACAGGCCGGCAATCATTTTGTTCGTGCAAGTATTAAGAATCATTAAAAAGATGTTATAGCGACAACTGTTGTTTTCGTCTCATGATGCCAATATATTAAGCTTCCAATTGATTACAGCGAGAGGGAATCGAGAGTGCTATGATAGTGGCAAATATGCAGGTATGTACTCACCAGGTGAATATGGCCACGATCTTGATGAGAAACATACTTATTACAACGTTGGGCGAAATTCTATATCTATAATTATTTGCTACACTATCTACGGCGGAAAGGACAATGTTCTTATATAATACTCGATCAAGGTCAGGATACACTTATGTGTCAACTCTATATAGAAAAATTAATTGCAGAGATGTTATGACTATGCGTCTGCACCTTCAATTTTAATAGTAAACAACTTTTGAGATCATCAATACGTTGCATAATGCGCGTCAATATATCCAATCACAGTCAATTAATTTATAAGAGTAAATTTGTTTTTGAGCAAAAAAGTTCCGAGTCCATTAGTGAATATATAAACAAATGACGGTCTAAATACTTTTTACACCCATCAAAGTTATGTTTTTTGTAACAGTATCTACTGCTTTTTCTAGTCTATGAGAGATCAACTCAAAAATAAATTGACCTTTACTCCTATATATTTTTAGCCAATATTCTTCCTACTGAGAGCACTTAAATGCTGACGGTCAATAGTTTGTAGCCACATTCATCGTTACAATATTTATATTTATTTATATCTAGAAATTATTCAAACTATGTAAAATCATATCCGCCGAAAATTAAGAAAGTCATACATTTTTTTGGGAGATATTTTCGGCTCGACCACACACACATAAATTTATTGTGAAGAGTATTGAATAGATTTTTCCAACTCAATTTCTTGTTCAAAAACATTGTCAGAGAGACGTTATGTTATTATGCGGAATCCTTAGCTGACACATGAATATTTGAGGGAATGGCTACTTTAAACTATTGATGCTATAATATAGTGCACTGGTTTGTGGTCTTCCGTCTCCATTGAATACTACGATGAGAAATATCATACCGTTTTTCGGAGAGGAGAAAGGTACATACGGTTGAGCGCGAATGTACTTTACAAGGCTCTGATATGTACTTAACCGAAAAAATTAAACAAAGAAGCAGTATTTCCCACCTGTAGACTCTGTCCTAATTGGATACACACATCCGAGACTCGTTCACCGCGAACAGCTACAAAATTGTATGATATATATTAAACTCTTCATAAAAAAATATATTTACTTTTCGATAGTGCTATAAATTTCCTGTGCTGTATTTCAGAGGCAATTTTAAAGGAGAAATATATGATTCTAAATTATATTTACGTATGTTGTGACATGTATGCACAATCAGTGTATTGTATCATATCTAATTTATAATCAATTCTCTTCAGATTGGTTGATCGCGAGAACACCATATATTATTTTGTAAGCTTCTAAATAAATTAAAACAAGAAAAATAAATTTTAATGGTAAATTTAGACACCCTAAAAGTCACAAAGCGCGTATGTATTATTTATGATGATGCTAGATATTAATTCAGATTTAATGACCAGACATCTCTATAAACGTAAAAATAATCGATCGAAAAAACACACCCACTGATATACAAAAGATGAGACATCAATGTGCAATGTCAAAAGCAGCTTTGAGAAATAGCATTCTTTTTTTACATTTGACATAACATTACTGAGGTGACTCACTATATTATGATAATTTTCTACTCAAAAGATAGATCAAAAGAGAATTTGAAAATAAAGTGCAAATCTGCCGTAAAATCATGGCATCCCCCTCTGTGAAGTGTGTGAGAATATAATTAGTGGCAACCTATCAACCGAAAGTTATACTATCAAGAAGTGACATACCTAGATTCTGATTGCAAATACTAATAAGAAAACAAAAATTGTATGCTGAATCAAAGAATGCGAAAGTCACCTTCTATGGTGAGGAACCTCTCTCCGGTTTTGAACATCCATTTACCGAGACGTTTGACCATAGGCGCAATAAAAACTGAAGAGAATTTTTATTTGGTGCATCATGCGAGAACTTCATACTGGGCAACAGCCATCTACATACGCAACAAAAACGTTTGGTCATATGACATTATCTGGTATGATCTTCGAAGAAACAATATATGTTATCTAATATGTTAAGGGAGTAGCAGTACGAACCATTAAGGGTACTATATAATAAAAAGCTACCATCAGTGAAAAATTCAACGTTAAAAAATCAAAAAAACCAATGTTCTAAGAAGAGAGTTCCCAACACGATTGCTCTGATTTTATCAATTTGAGATTCTACTTATTCAATACTTTATGTATCAAAAGAATAACAATCAATATATTGAGACCAGATATCATTGAAAAACACGATCACAACTTTTGATAGACGAAATAATCACCGATCGAGAAATAGACTCAGACAACTGACATATGTACACCTCAACTACACTGATTTGAGGTTGATTTTGGAGCCAGCAGTTGATCATTAGAGTTAATGATGGGCGGCAGAAAAAGTCATTTGGAAACAGTCCTAGTAAATGAAGCAAAAAGAAAAGTCTGGTAAAAATTTTTTAAAAATGAAAATAAAAAATAAATAAAATTTTTTGTCCGATCAATTTTTACCTTTTTCTGAAGTCGAGTATGTTAGATATGTGATAATATTTTGATGAAGTGCGCGAAGAAATTTATAACTTGAATGGAGTATAATGACTTCGCAAAGCGAGTTCATCTCATGACAATCGATAACAATGATTAGACATCAAAAAGGAGGACAGATTACCAGATGGAAAATGGAGAATTTAAAGAATAAGATGTGCTCCTACAAAGAAAATATAATGCAATTAAATGCTACAGCTGGAGAGACATTATGAAAGAAAAATGAGTATACTTTTACTTATGTTTTTTTACCTTTTTACATTAACAATCATCTTTCGCTCTTTCCTGGGTGTACTGAATTGACACGAGGAGCAAAGTTACTGAGCGCGGAAAAATTGAGTTATACAACTATAAAAAATAAAAAGTTTATTGATTGGTGCGCGTCGGTCACTTTATCTATTTTCCCCTCATGAAGTGTACCCATAGAGGAGATCTTACTCTTAGAAAAATTTTATATTCGTCTCTTAAAATATTGAATTTTCATTTTATTCTGTTAAATATGATTTATCAATCTCTCTTAACATATCAAAATTAATACAATACTCTATACTGAATACTATATGAGGGCTATTTGCAATATTGTCTAAAAGCTTTCAAAATACGGGAGTATAAAAGAGAATACTTTTGCTGTCTCTGTTGAGTATAGGGTCCATAAATCAAAAAAGCGCAAGAATGTCCTATGTATAGAGATATACCCCGTCATTTCTGAAGAGAGAGATTCTAGCCCAAGACCTCATGCGCATACTATCAATATAAATTTTCAGGAGTGCACTACATTTGACTCCATAATGCAAGGTCCGTCACATAAAAGAACAGAACGGAGTGTATTGTCTCAAATTTATCCTTTTCGCAAAAATATTATCTTCAAAAACAATTTGAGTGAAGTTTCATCCGTTAGAAATAAGAATGAGATCAGTTCAGGAGAAAATGATCCAAGAATCACTCTCGATCAAGTTTAACATTAAACCAATCTTGGTCCATCTCTCGAACCAGTGATGTTGATATGAGTTAAAGTAGTCAGAGTCATGCACTAATTGATACGCCCACCGAGTCACAATGGAAGAAATTGATGTTGTTAAATCAGGACGCGACTCTCAAAATGTGATGCAAAAATAACTCCCAGGCCAATCAAATGTGTAGGGAATTTATTCGCGCATTCATGTGTAAAACATGGTTCATATTTCTTATATTAGGAATCTGAGTGTCTCTAGTTTTTTCTCAACCGGAAAAAGGTAATTTCGTACTGATGATTCCTTTTGACGTGGAGAAACTAGACACATAGATAGCAGACGAATATTATTGTTTCTGCCAACGGTGAAACTCTTTCTGGAAAAAACAATAATGCCGAGTAAGTAAAAAATTTTTTTTGGACTTCCTAAGGTTATGATCACGTTGATTCTCGTGAAACATCACTCAATACATGAGAATTGCTCGATTTTAAATTGATCCATGAGAAAAACAAACAAATATTATTTTGCACGAATTCACCGAAAAAGAGAGAAAAGTTGAAACCTGTTATTTCATTTTCAAAGAAAGAAAAAGAGAAAAATATCTCTGCTATCTGTGAATAGGAGTTTAGATGTAAGAATGCAAAAACCCCCGGGTTTTGGTGGGCTATCTTAGTCTACGTTCCTACTTCAGGATATCAGATACACCCCCTCTACGATAGGAGCAACAGCTGAAAAAAGACACCGAGGAGAGCGACACATAAGACATATTGACTTTACATATCTCAGTCATAATCATCAGGCTGTGTTATTGGACAGAGCAACTAGTAGGAAGGTGGTACGCTGTCTCAATTTTTGGTATGGATTCACTAATGAGTTTGGATTATTGGAGGCCTAAACAGATCTTTTGGAAAAGAACAAAACTCACTCAGGTAAATGTTATTCACATTTTTCGACAGCGCTCTCCCTAGAGTTAACGGGGAGGTTGTTGTGGGTGTAGATGTAGTGAGAGCGATTCTGCTGGGGCGGGAAGCCGAATCTTTACTTGGCATAACCTCCGCAGCTTGGTATCTGGGAGGGTTATGAGAAAAAACGAGAGTAAAATAAGTCAAAGAGAAAAAATCTGGATGATACTTAAATACCTTCTCCCATTTGAAAACTGCAAGTTAAATATTTGGATTTTCATATGGGACAATACGTGGAAGGAAACTGGAGCTTTTAGAATCACGCTTAGAAGTTTCAGCCTTAATAATACCGGGTATAAATTATTTATGGTTATTATTTATATTATGTTCAACTCAAAATTCGATTATACTCGGTCAATTTTGCTGAAAAATATAAAATAAATGTAATATCAAGATAATATTTTCTCTAAAGAATAGGAAATAAGGTTACGAAGTGACAAGGTATACACTAGTAGTAAAAGACTGGTTAGTAAACCAAATCTTTCGTATTCGCCCTCGTATGAAAAAAAGTTTTCTTTTCTGTGTTTCTCTCTAGCGGTTCGAAGAGAGTCAATTTGGTTAGTAAGGGCGCACGATGTTCAACACTTCATATATATCTCGAGTATCAAAAGTTTTGCTTGTATATACAATGAAATTTATGCAATGTACGCTCAACTCACTCATAATTTTATACTAAAGGTTATGTATCGATTTTAACATACACTAGGGAGTGTTTCGATCGTTGAAAAAATACAACTTTCTCTTTTGTTTTTAAAGTAAAAATAGGTCAGATGTATATTAATTCTCAAATTCAGGCAGAGGGTTAGGCATTTGAATATTTAGATCTGTGTGTATTATTTGAGACAGAACTGCCTATCTCGCTCTCGCGCCACCGTGGCTTTCACACTCAGCACGCGAACCGAATCTATGTACTATAGCTGCTCTGCTTACAGAATGAAAGTATATTTGAGTGGACAAGGGTTCTATTGAGAACATATATATAAGAGCCTATTTTTTCGTGTGTGTCGTAGTCGCGTAGAGTATTGCCATTCTCTTTACAACCCGCGAGTCTTACATCGCGGGTCCTCTTGAAGGAGATAACAAACGAAGCTGTTGCATTCAGAAGCAACTGCGCAAGCAAAAAGCTAAATGCGGCAAGATATATTATTATATATGGGTGCAGTTTTATGTAATATGGACTCATTTCTTCTTCTGTGAAACTCTCATCAATATCCGGATATAAACCACAAATGTAATAATATTTTGGAGTAGCAAAAATATCTTGTCGAAATTCTCGAGGAATTGGGCACAAATTTTTTTTAAGTATATGCTCCTCTCTCTCAATCAGCCGCGCGAGGAAAGCACTCTTAAATTGGGTATGAAGATTTGTCATCGATGTATTCTTGCTATCTAAACCAATCATTTGAACTCGATTGAACATAAAGATCCTCTATAATATTTAAATGAAATGAGTATCAGCATGGTATATATATTATGCAAGAAGGATATCATATTTTATCGAAATCAGAGACAATTTATACACCGCGAATTAACTGGGACAGTCTGAATAATATGACTCAGATAACGCTTCGAGGTTACACTGACACCTGCACGTCGTACATGTTACCTGATAAACAAAGCAGATCTCTTCTTGCGATTCTAAGACAATTTTATTTAGTTGGCAGTTGAATGCATCTAAAATCGAGATTTCTCGATATATTACCTATGGTCTTCTATCTCCCTGTTAAACGAGCTAACAATGGTTAGAAACTTAGTGGGTTGGAGTTTCAAACTAACCTAAAAAAAAAGTTACCTTGGCAAAGGTAAATTTTTTTAAGGTGGTGACCCACCCTTCTCATGACGATTACGGGAAACATAAGCGATATCGAAAAGGGATTTTTGTTTGTCAATTCAACTGCCAAACTAAAGCTCAATGGAGAAATTTTGTCTTAATTCATCGAATTACCGGTAACCGGAGATCTATTATATACGTATTTTCCGTATAAACATTAGAGAAAAAAAATGAAACTCGTTTTTTCCTTCGCAGGAATACAGTTTTGACAAACACAAATAAAGCTGATTGCAAAATAGAACATTTTCAAGCAGTCAATGTGATCAGAAAAAATATTCTGAGCTTGATACAAGAATGGAAAGTCAGAACATCCATGAATAAATATATATACTTTGCCAGTGTCATGAATTCTATTAAGAAAAAATATTTAGGGAGAGACCACATGTCAGTAGATCTACGTGAACCATACAAAGTATTATTAGGACTTTGCCCACGGTTTTTATCTGATCCTCTCTCGCCAGGTTGAAATACGGCATGTCAAGTTCAATCAACTTAATGAGAGATTATTTCTAACTATAAGAGCCATTCTTTATTTAGAGTATTGATGTCCACGTTATGAATGTCAAAAAACGAGTTTCTCGATATCGCCTATGGTCTATTCTCGTTATCGTCATTATACGAAGGGGGTGGGACACATTATTTTTATGAATTACTATAAAAAATAGTACACTAAGAACATAAAAAAGGCTAAAACCTAACCATATATTTTTCCGAAAAAAATTGGTTTTCGAGTGTAAATTTATCTTTCTTGATTTATTTTTCGGAGCGGAAAACCTCTGTCATTTTGGGTGCCGAGAAAACAAATTTCAACAAAATACTAGAAAAAATAAAATAGATACCAAAAAAACTTTGGGCCACATATATTTCGAGAAATAGATAAACTTTAAAAATATTATTTATTTTAGTAACTTGAGATATCCAATGGTAACACATAACTGAACCAAAAAATGCATGAATGAACATTTGTCGAAAAAAAATGCGAAGACAAACGCTTCGGGGATTTACCATTCATGCTCTTAACAGTCAGAATGATATGGTTATTTGTCTTGTCTCTGCGTCTAGAACACCACTCGAGATATTCCACGAGTTAGTCTATGAAGTTTGCATCTTACGACACGACCAATAAGTATTAACTCTCTCCGTTACTTTATTGTTTTTGTAACACATCTATTTTGGCGGTAGAAATCGTAATGAAATACCACACTATGAATTCAATGGTTCATAAGCAGAACTTGTAAAATATGAAGTCATTTTCGTTCCCTTATCATGCGTACCGCGTGAGTTTCAAGTGGCGTCGGAACAAAAAGCGATTGTCCGGGTTTTTGGCGTACCAAAAAAATGGGTTTTTGTTGGACAAAATCGATATTTGAATGAATTAAGTGGAGGAGCGTCGAGATTCGAGGCGGACAGAAAATGTTTCGATAGTATGAAAATATATCTAAAACATATATACTAATAATAAACATAATAATTAAGAATGATTATTGGCCAAATATGATTTAGATTATCCAAGAATGATTATGATTATTAGCCAATATTCCAGACTTTCACGATTCTGGAAGATTCCTGCGAGAGAACAAGAATAAAACTTTTATCAAAAGGCCGAGCTTTTAAATGCCGAAGTAACGAGAGAGAGAGACAATAAATGGTTGACTTGTTATTTCTATACATAGCGAGTGACGGCATATGAAGATGATTCGAGTGACGAGGAGTGACTCCGTGTAGAACCTGCTAGTTTGTTACAACACCTAACACCATTTTTCTCGCGCTTGCGTAAAAAGTTTGAAATTTCCTGTATGTCGTATAAATCATATATGGTGCGGGGATGAATAGATATTAGAGAAAATTTTGACATAATCTCAGAGAGCCTTCGAGTATCTAGAACGATGCTCTAGATTGAGGACTTAGTGCCACAACTATTGGAAGGTCTTACCCGATATAATCATCACAACCGAAAAAGCAATCCTCTATAACACTTATTTCTGAGTAGTCACAACTGACAAAAAATATCTAATTTGATACTTAATTAAATATACGCAGGATCATATTTATCAACAACTATATTTCTCACGGATATTGTAGTGATATAACCGAGGACTTGGACACTTCGTATTGAGTCAATATCAGCCAGTCCCTCAGCCTTATGTTAGTATATCTTGAACAAAAACAAGGAGCCTAGAGCTTATATCGAAAGTTTTGAGATTTTGGTTGAGAACATACACAAGAAGCACGAAGGTCGTTAGATAAGCTCTGTACCGTTGACAATTTTTCAATAAGGGTGACCCTTGGTTTCTCACTCTATGTTTGTATATACGCGATATTCTATTTGGTTCTTTACGGGCTGGCATACTGGGCTTGTTACGAATGTTCATAAGAGAGGTCTGTTTTTTTACGAAGGAGAGTTTGAGATCGTTTGCATTAATTAAGGAAAAATCTCATAGCGTCTTTTTTTCATTCATAGAATTAGAGAAATAGACAATACACAATTCAGAATATTTTTTGAGAAATTTTATATGAATTATTCTCGAGATGTGTGTTAGCAGATGTTCTCTCTCTTCGGCATTTTAGGGGTCTTATGGGAGTAGTAGTTCTTATTATTTGACAGTCTTCTTTACTACGCCTTTTGCTTTATTTCACCGATAATTAGAAAGTTGGTTATAATTTGCTCTGAAGCATCTGAGAGTGTATTTTGCGAACAATTGAAAATATTATGTTGTTTCACATAAATAGTGTAGGTATATGTAATAATATTAGTTTTATATGTACCTTGTGCTAGCAGCTATGGAGAAAAGAAATTTATATGAAATTTTAATCTATTCATGACGTTTTATTCACAAGATAAAATTAAATGTCTGATTAGGTGTGAAAAATACTCCGTAAAAGAACTAAATTAGAGGAAGCCTTACCCGTGGGAATCACAGAAAAAAAAAGTTCGCCGAAGGCACGAGAGGCCGAATATATTGTGGCTCTACTTGGCGTAGTTACAGAAACTCAAGGTAGTTGAAGCTCCAATTACTTTTGCGAGACTGAGAGGTTATGTTGCTAGATATAAGAGTTTGATGTATTTATGAGCATTTACTCTATAAATCATTTTTTGAATCTTACATTACTGACATTGTAGGTTGACGTCTTAAGTTCTAGAAAACTATATTGTGGTTGGTATTACCACTCTAATAGGTTGTATGCAGTTACTTCAACATTTCGACGTGACTCACCCGCGATGCTTCATAGGCTGTAGTGGGTCTTTGCACATATTAACAATTGCTAGTTATGTGTCATCCTCTATCTAAGCGCTACACGTTATACTCTGTTCGACGCGACGCTTGAAACTCGATCTGACACGTTAATCACTCGATTGACTTTAAGACAAAAATCAGATATTTCGGGCCTGGTTCTCATGAATTAACAAATAACACAAATATTTTATACATCTATACATATTTTTATAAAAGTAAAAAGATGTATAGAATGAATGCACAAATTTCCTATTTTCAAATTTCCTTGATAATTATTTTCCTTTCAACTTTTACTGATGAGTATAAGTACGTATACCAACTATAAGTAAATCCCAAGTGAGAGAGAGAGTGGTCGACATATCTATTATTTTGAGATATGTATTATACCCACATACATTCTGATTTAGGTAATAATACTTAAAATCTTACCCGAGAATGTCTATGTTTTTTGAAAATTTCGATTTTGGCGTAGAAATCGTAATGAAATAAATTGATTCAGTGGTTGCAAGCAGACTTGTAAATAATCAGTCATTTTCGATTCCCTTTTCATGCGTAGGTTGAAGCAGAAGATAGCGACAAAATGGGAAAGGGAACAAACCACGCAAAATCGTTCCTTTTTACAAGCCTGGTTGCAGGCCACTGTTGTTTAATTGAATATTAAAATTTAGATGCCATCTGGAAAAAATCAGATTAAACAAAGTAAGCTCAAAGGTCTAGTTTTCATTCAAAAAAGTTCAGTCAAAAATTCTAGTAGCAAAAGTTTACCATCAACTTGATGAAATCAAGAGAATCGCATTTTAAAGGGCCGATCTGACTCAAGCTTCAACCCCTTAAATATTTTTAATTACATAACATTTGTTATCAAAAAAGCGTGTATTGGCGGCCAATAATTGGCCATAAAACTCTTTCCTTAGTTAGGTCGACTATTTACTAAGGGTCGACAACATTAAAAAACTATTGGGTTGCCTTTTTGTCCTTGAAAGTTAAAATATATAATATATTAAATTATGTTGATGTTTCAATTTTATAAAAAGTGGTTTTGGGTTTTATTTGACACCAATAATCTCGCTTGAATTAATGTCAACTTGATGAAATTGCTACATTGAACCGTTTATCGACCATAAGTCTTAAACAAATAACTATCTACCAAACTGAGGACCAATTTTTCTTGACATTATGGATTTTTATAAAGAACTTATTATGATAAATTAATGCTTGAAAATGAAATAAACGAAAACTTTTGCATACACAAAAATTGAAATTTACAATTGTCGAATATGATTATAATTATACGTATAATTCAGATGCACCCCCAAAAAGGTGTTAACTTTTTAGCGCCAGGCTTGAGGTCTTGTCTAGGCTGGCCAAGGCTTTTTCAAAAATAAACAGAGAAAGTCCTGAAATTTTAACAAAGTTGGCCGTAGCTAGACAAGAAAAATCGAAATAATTTTATTTTACTCCGAGGTGTCCAAAACCATTTTTTTTCATCTAAATCAGTCGGAATGACAGCTATTTCATTTATTTTCTGATATAATGTTACTAATATTAACACGACGCTACGATTGACATTGGGTTAAATTGCCGTTTCAATTCTTTCGGAAAATAATTTTTTTGTTAATTATTTTGAGTTTCATAAAAATCACCTGTGAAAAAATTATTCTTCGTATAGAGACTGCAGAAAAGTAAACTTATATCAAAATAATCCTCAAATACTTTCCTAAAAACTGGCTTCCCAGAATTATGTATCGTTTCACAGAATAAATTTTTTAAGAAATTTTGGCGAAAATCCTAAAAAAAGTAAGAAAAAATTGTTTCGACGGCTAATCGATGAAAATTTAACAATATTTTGGAAATTAAATTGCAAACTCTATAAGGTATTTGAATTGTAGGCTGTGACGATGTTGTTTCTGCACCGTTTTGCCCCGAAATTTTTTTGCCTTCAGATAGTCGAAGGGTGTGACGGGGGTTAAAGTATTAGTATCCCATTACTGCCCTGATCGTTGAGAAATATTTTTAAACAAAAAAAGTTTAACCAAGATTTCAACCCTAACAAAAAAATATTTTATAACAAAAACTGTTTTTAAGAACAATAATAAAAAAACGTATAAAAAATGTCTTTTTTTAATTTTATTTAAAATGTTATTTGTCAATAATGTTCTGTTAAAACAAATTTCACAAAAGCCCTGCCCTGATGTTTTTCAAAAATGCATCGAATTTAAAATGTCTCAACTACTATTAAACTCATACTTTCAGATTTTATTGTAAAATACAGAGTAAATAAAAAAGTAAGGTCTAGTAAAATAAAATTAAGGTTGAAGTTATAAAGCGATATTTTCTTCGCACCATGTTGCAGGCTAAATGTCTTCGGTTCAAATCTCCTATTTTAAACACCAAAATTTTTAAAAACATCTGAAGTTTGACAACGAGAATCTTTATATTGTTTTGTTCGTGATAAAAATAATACTATTTCGTAATTGTTTCAATTTTTTGACTTGTTTCGGTTTATTATCATCATCAGAATGGACAGAAATAACTTTAATTTTGGAAAATACTTGCAGCCCTGTTATTTATTTTGCGAAAAGTTCTTGTTAACATTTTTTGTATTTCTGTGCATTCTGATGATGGTGATAAACCGAAATTAGCCAAAAAATTGAATAAAATTTATGTGATAATCTTTATAGTAAAATACCATAAATAGCAACTAAAATAAAAGATCAAACTGTATCAAACTAAATTTTACCTACAAAAAAACACCAAAATTTTTTGTGATCAACATCACAGTTATTGAAGCAAATTACAGTGGATTTTTCATGAAGTAATTGAAATATAAGCCGCCTCCAAAGAAATGCTTTCAAATTGGTTAAAGGTTAGCACCCTATTCCCTATATATGCATAAATATCACAAAAACCAGCATGACATATGCTAAGTCAGGTCAAAAACGAATCTTTTAGCGGGGTTTCACGGAGAGTTTGTTGAGTTTATCAAAAATCTCAAATGAACTTTTTACGTATTGGAAGTTTCGACTACTGCATTATTGGGCTGCCAGTAAAAATAATAAATCAATTAATGGTTTACCTAAAGTAACGTTTTTAATGGAATCCCTTTTTTGGCTTGATACCAATTGTAGAACAGACCAATATATTTGCAAACGGATTTTTGCATTCAACAGCCAAGGGATTTGCTTTCTACTTTAAAACCAGTAATGCACCTTCAAAAACCATGAAAATCTGTTCTTGGATAACAACATTTAAATATATATTCAAAACTGTAATTTGACTCTTGGGGGTGTTAAATTACAAAACAAATTTGTTAAAGATTTCTGACGATAGTTTTATTATATGCAAAAATTGAACTCGAAGGATTTGCCATTTTCTCCAACAGACTTTTCTGGTTTTGAAGGTCAATTACTGGTGAACCGGACATCCATTTCAATGTTCCTTAATCAATGGATTCAGTCAAAAGGGTGGGTCTCCTTCAAGAAAGTTACTTTAAAATTGTTGTTCGAAAATATTTTTGCGACAATTCTAACAAAAATTTGAGAAAAAATCTAAATCAAATAATATTTGATTGACATGATTTTTCGAAATCAAATTATTTATTTTAAATGAAAAGTTGCTATTGTATTTTTTTACTGGCAACCCATTGACTGATGAAAATAATAAAAAAAATGTGTAACGATAAAAAAAATAGCCACAATATTAGAAATTGAACATTGTCAGAATTTTAGCAAAAACTTTTGGAAGACGCGATAAAATTATATTTAAGAAAATTTGTGACGGCTTTAACCTATTAAAGGTACGTTTAAGGGTACTATTGAGGTAAATTACAGCTGATAAGGTGTAAACAGATTGTGATTGTGAATATTTAATGGAGGGTGAAATATTTGGCTAAAAATCCATTTGCCACATTTTGACTTTTTTGGTTTGGGCCCAGTAAATAGATGTGAGGAGTGACAGAACGGAACTTATTATGTCAGATTCAGTCGATTGATGTAACCGAATTGTAAAATGATTCCATCCCATATCTAAAAAATTAGGTTAAGAAAGCCCGAAACCTCAGTAAAACATTTTTGTATCTGCTTTTGCTACGAAATCGAAAACAAGATTTGAAGCCAAATAGGTGTCCACACCGTTAACATTTCGGCTTTTGAAACGACTTGATCTCAAATATTTTTTGAAATTAAGGAAAAATGGCGCGATTCGATATATGTGTGGTCGTTTTGAGCTATCGAAAACTAAATCGGGTGAGTCGTTCCAAAAGCGAAATGTAAACGGTGTGGACACCCTATCAAACTACTGAGAGGCACTTTGTAATTAAGTTTCAGCATCAAAAATGACCAAATTGAAAAAAATTCATATTTCACAGTTGCATTTCTGGTCTCGGGCCCGTTTATTATAGATAAACAGTTTTATCTACTATAACAAAGTGCTTACCTGAATCGAGCCATCTCTGCGAGAGAAACTATAGCATTTCTACTCGTATAATTTCAATCAATAATCCAATCGGCATGAGCAGAATTATTGATTTTATCAAATTGACCTTCATTATTCCAGAGCTTGATGCCTCGGTCACGAGAAGCAGAACAATCAGCGTATCTCGTGGACAATAGAGTCACCTTGAAAAATGTAATTTTTGACCCAAAAATATTTTTTAATGCATTTAATTGACGAACTCGTTGAACAAGACGGTTTATTAGCCTCCTTTACCCCATGCCAGGCAAATCAGTGACCAATTTTTTATCGGATGTCTGGTAATACCGGAAATTTACCGGTAAAAATAAAAAAATCGGTTTTGAAAACAGCACAACCTTCGAAGCCATTTTGGCATTTACTACAACTTTTGCAGAAATATTATTATTATATTATACCTACTTGTTATTTTACAAGCGAAAATGTTTCACGATACAATTTTTGCATATGATACCTCTAAATGGGTCAAATTACAGCTTTCGGTTTCTTCACGAATTTAGGGTGCCATATGATATGACTCATATACAAAAAAATTTCTGTGAAAAAGTTGTATTTATTATCAAAAAATTGCTTCGAAGGATGTGCGGTTTTTTGAAAACTTTTAGTTTTTACCGGTCAATTTTTAGTATACCGACATCGGTAAAAGTCCAAAAATTAGTCCATTAGTTTTTTTCTTGACTGTGGATGCGAGAAATAACCTAAAAAGCTACCTTAGATTAATGTGACACTACTTGATATTCAAAACTTACGGTATTCAAAATGAGGTGCTGAAACGTGATATATGGCAAGATTGGTGAACTTGTATTGGATAACATGTGGCTTGAATACTCTAACCGAATGATCTCGGCATCCTACGACCACCTCAACTTCTCAGCTGGAAGGCAAGTGATACTCAAACCAAGTTACTTCAACGGTGCCTGGAACTTTAACTTTGTATCTGTCAAATCGCGGTAGCATTTAACCTAAATTAATTGTTTATTTTAAAAATTCTTCTTCCAACTTGCCAAAAAGTGTAATCATGGTTTTATTCATCACAAAAATAACTGTTCCAATTTGTTTTCCTGCTTGTGGTTTTTGAGATACCTTACATCAGTGAGTTAGTTCGGAACTGGTAAATACGATCTTTCTGAAAATTTTGCCCATTATATAACTCTTCAAGCTACGTGTCACTACAAAATCGCTTTTTCGATTCACGATTTTTACGAGAATGATGTTTTTGGCGACACTGCGATTATTTTTGGTAAACCGAATCGAAAAAATCGGCTCTGCATGTCACATACAGGTATTGTGCGCACCTGAGGCCCGACTCATACTGAAAAATGGCGTTTAATTTTCGCTTATTACACAATCTGCTCGAAACAAAAATAATTCTCTCGATAATTTATTCATAACTCTTTCACTTATGATTATGAAATAACGAGCGTCAAATAAACACATTTTTTAAAATGAAAATATAATAATAATTATATCTCGAACAACCCTACAAAAACAAAACATACAGGTAAGGTAAAAAACGCAGGCCAACGCGGTAAAAAATATGGCCCGCCATGCGGCCCATGGAGGGTAAATCGACCTCAGGAATCCGAAGTCGAATAGGTTGACCCA
This sequence comes from Oikopleura vanhoeffeni, assembly GCA_004367855.1. NCBI lineage: Eukaryota > Metazoa > Chordata > Appendicularia > Copelata > Oikopleuridae > Oikopleura > Oikopleura vanhoeffeni. The sequence goes on along the minus strand of SCLH01001160.1, from coordinate 65,834 downwards.
CATACTCAGCGCTGGCCATATCTGGCAAAGTGACTTGCTTTTTTTCGATTTTCTCTCGAAAAAGGTAATTTCTTGCAAAAAATATATGTATTATAAGTTATTTTGTGCAAACAACAACTCATGTGACCCTCAACCAATATATGGAAAATTGATACTGTTTACTTTTGAACACCTGGTAAAATCGGACACAACGATCGATGCAGCGCGAACTAAATTTCTTTGTTATTTTTTTTCGCAAACTTGATAAAATACTTATGACGTTGTTATTAGAAGGCAAAAAATATCGCGAAAGGTCTGTTACGATGGCAAATTATCGGCGGTTATTTTTATATTTATATGACAAACTGATTTCTTTACCGTTTTTCTTAATGAAGTTTAGTCAAATATTTACGATTTGTCTCAAAGAAAAATTATCGTAAAAACTGCTTATTGAAATTTATTCCAGTATTGAGTCAAAATTTTTTTTCGGAAGTAAGACTTCGGAAAAATTGCTTTCAATCAACTCGTCATAAATTTGAACATAATTCCGAAAAACTATTAGATGAATTTTTAGATTCACATTGTTTGAATTTCTAAAGAGAAGTTTCTGAGTTCATTTTGGCTGATTTAAAGTGGCTTGCGCCTTCAGATGGCTCTATGCTTCGGAGGGTTAAGGGGTTGGTCAGGGCGAGCATTTTTGAGAACTGTGGAAGACAATGAACCTTATTTTTCATAGTTCTCAGTGTACACCTTTATTTTAGTGTACACCGAATATATCCCTACTTGAAAGGTTAGACCTAGGGAACCTTGTGTCCAGTGTACATAATGAACAACGGTGCAAAAATGTTTGTCAGTGAAAAAAATAGGGTTGGGTGTGAAAGAGTAGGTTCCGCAGGAACCCTTTCTTCTTGCACCAACCTATTTTTTTCTTGACAAACGTTTGCATCGTTCCAGTGTATACCTTAATTTTAGTTAACTAAATATATCCCTATCTTGAAAGGGTTAGACCTAGGGTTAGGGAAACTTGTGTCCACCGCGGTTAAGGCGAGTCTCTT
>SCLH01001160.1:62444-63627 GCA_004367855.1 Oikopleura vanhoeffeni | reverse complement strand
AGAATATATGTCAAATCAGATTCCAACACCCCCCTTAAATGTGCTTGCAATGAGCTAGCATTTTACACTCACTCACTTTATAATTACTAAATTTTAAGATTATAGTCATTTTGGAAGGGATAGTGGAAAGTACTGGAATGATTTGTCAAGCTAGAACAAGTTATCTCAATTCAGAAGTCCTTTGGGGATACCGATTCATGCCTATGTTATTTCTGGCACAACATCATTTCACTGCAGATCATTCAAATTTCAATTTTACATACGAAATAAGGTACTTTATAAGTGTATCAAAACCAAGTACAGGGGAGACGCCCTATATCACCGAAAAATCTCATTAAAACATTGAAAAACTGATCAAATAATGACATCATTTTGACCTCCTACGCGTTTTTTAATTTTGAGTGAAGAAATTTATTTCTGTCCTCATATCGCCGAAAGTGCCCAATATCACCGATAAATATTGTCTTTTTCCCTGTATTCGCAAGCAGTTAGGAAATAATTTTCGTTCATTAATTCTTAGAAAAAGTTTCTTAGAATTACCCTACACCCTTGATCTTGAAGGAAAAACATTGTTCGGGCCAACCGGCCGACATATATCATCGCACAGACCTACATTCAATGCGTCATAGCTGTTGCAATTTCTTTTCAAATAAATATGATAAAATATTTCGATAAGCGTTGCGAATATAATTTTCCTCCTTTTTGATTTTCGCCACAAATTTGGCTAAACTCAATTGGTGGTAAAAACGATACAATATCAAATATCGAGGAAGTCAGTTTTAGGCAAGTATTTGATGTCTTTGAATAAGTTTATTTCTGCAGGCTCTCCGAAAAATTTTTCACGATGTGATTTTATGAAAACTCAACATAATGAAAAAAATCTATATTGCAAAGAATTATTTCTGAAGAATTGACTGGCCATTAACCGCAAAGAAGCGACAAAGACTTATTCACGTGTAGAATCATAACGTGTACGATTGAGTTAGAGCTATATAAGATATGTTTCACATTTGTGCATGTATTTGGCGCGCGGCGATGGTGAATGTTTTGTGAGCGATCGAAGATTCTATCATTGTAAATCTGAGTACCGCTTTAATAGCTAAGTTTCCTGTAAATTGTATATCTATAGTCATGGTAAAAAGTATGTTTCCAGAAATACAAGGAGTGACCTCCTTTCTCTGGC
>SCLH01001160.1:44944-57444 GCA_004367855.1 Oikopleura vanhoeffeni | reverse complement strand
CACCTATCGAGGTCCCTTTTGAATTAAAAAAAAACATATTTCACAACAATTTGCGTAATTTGTGAAGCCGTCGCACCACCGAATCGATCTATAAATTCATTTGATAAAAATATAATTCGACTTTTTGAAATTTCGATTTTGGCGTAGAAATCTAATGAAAATAAATTATTCAGTGGTTGCACGAGATCTTGTAAATAATCAGTCATTTCGATTCCTTTCATGCGTAGGTTGAAGCAGAAGATCGACAAATGAGGAAGGGAACAAACCACAGCAAAATCCGTCCCTTTTTTACAAGCCTGTTGCAGGCCACTGTTGTTTAATTGATATTAAAAATTTAGATGCCAATCTGGAAGAAAATCAATAAACAAAGTAGCTCAAAGCGGTTAGGTTCATTCAAAAAAGTTCAGTTCAAAGAATTCTTAGTAGCAAAAGTTTTACCATCAACTTGATAATCAAGAGAATCGCATATTTAAAGGCCGATCTGACTCGAAGCTTCAACCCCTTAAATATTTTAATTACATAACATTTGTTATCAAAATACGTGTATTGGCGGCCAATTAACTTGGCCAAAAACTCTTCCTTAGTTAGGTCACTATTTACTAGAGTTCGACACATTAAAAAATATTGGGTTCCTTTTGTCCTTGAAAGTTAATATATAATATATTAAATTATGTGTGATGTTTCAATTTTTATAAGTGGTTTTGGGTTTTATTTGACAGCCGTAATAATTCGCTTGATTAATGTCACTTGATGAAATCTGCTACATTGAACCGTTTACGACCTAAGTCTTAAACCAAATAACTATCTACCAACTGAGGACCAATTTTTCTTGACATTATGATTTTTATAAAGAACCTTTATTATGATAAATTAATGCTTAAAATGAAATAAACGAAACTTCTTGCATACACAAAATGATTTTTTACAATGTTCGAAGTGATGATGTATAATTATACGTAAATTCAGATGCACCCCAAAAAGTGTTAACTTTTTAGCGCCCAGGCTTTGAGTCTTGGCGGTGAGGGCTGGGCCAAGGCTTTTTCAAGAAAATAAAACAGGAAAGTCTGAAATTTTAACAAAGTATGGCCGTAGCTAGACAAGAAAAATCAAATAATTTTATTTATAACTCCGAGGTGTCCAAACCATTTTTTTCATCTAAATCAGCGAATGACAGCGATTTCATTTATTTTGTCGATATAGTTACTATATTAACACGACGCTACGATTGACATTGGGTTAAGATTGCCGTTTCAATTCTTTCGGAAAAATTTTGCATAATTATGGTTAATTATTTTTGAAGTTTCATGAAGAGATCGACTCGTGTAAAAAATTATTCTTCGTATAGAGACTTGCAGAAAATAGTAAACTTAATCAATAATCCTCAAACTTATCCTAAAACATGGCTTTTCTCAGATTAGGTATCTTTTCACAGAATAAATTTTTAGAAATTTTGGCGAAAATCCTAAAAAAAGTAAGAAAAAATGTTTCGACGCGCTATCGTATGAAAATTTTAACAATTTTGCGAAATTAAATTGCAACTCTATTGGTATTGGAATTGTAGGCTGTACGATGTTGTTTTGCAACCTTTTGCCCCCGAAGTTTTTTTTGCCTTCAATAGTCGAAGGTACGTGTAGAGGGTAAAGATATTAGGATCCATTCTGCCCTGATCGTTGAGAAATATTTTTTAAACAAAAAAGTTTTAAACCAAGGATTTCAACCCTAACAACAAAATATTTTAAAAAAAAACTGTTTTTAAGAACAAATAAATTAAAGAAGTATAAAAAATGTCTTTTTTTATATTTTTTTTAAAATGTTATTTGTCAATAAATGTTTTCTTAAAACAAATTTTCACAAAGCCCTCCCGTTGATTGTTTTTCAAAAAATGCATCGAATTTAAAATGTTCTCAACTACTGATTAAACTCATGCCTTCAATGTTTATTTGCGAAAATACAGATAGTAAATAAAAAAAGTAAGGTCTAGTTAAAATTAAATAAGTTGACGTTATAACGAATTTTCGTCGACCCAATGTTGCAGGCTAAATGTCTTCGGTTCAAAATCTCCTATTTTAACACACCAAAATTTTAAAAACTCTGAGTTTGACAACGAGAATCTTTATATTGTTTTTGTTCTGATAAAAATAATACTATTTCGTAATTGTTTCCAATTTTTTGACTTGTTTCGGTTTATTATCATCATCCAGAATGGACAAAATAACTTAATTTGGAAAATACTTGCAGCCCTGTTATTTATTTGCGAAAGTTCTTGTTAAAAACATTTTTTGTTTATTTCTGGCATTCTTGATGACTGGTGATAAACCGAATTAGCCAAAAAGTTGATAAAATTTATGGATAATCTTTATAGTACAAGTACCTAAAGCTAGCAACTAAATAAAGATCAAAACTGTATCAATAAATTTTACCTACAAAAAAAACACCAAATCTTTTGTGCACATACCATTAATTGACGCAAATTACAGTGGATTTTTCATGAAGATTGAAAATATAAGCCCGCCTACAAAGATATGCTCTTCAAATTGCTTAAAGGTTAGCACCCACCCTATTCCCTAATGGCATAAAATATCACAAAAACCAGCATATATGTAAGTCAGGTCAAAAACGAATCTTTTAGCGGGTTTCACGGAGAGTGTTGTTGAGTTTTACTCAAAATTCAAGATGAACGTTTTCACGGTATTTGGAAGTTTCGACTTTACTGCATTATTGGGCTGCCAGTAAAAATAAAAATATAATGGTTTACCTAAAGTAACGTTTTTAATGGAATCCCTTTTTTGGCTTGATACAATTGATGAACAGACCATATATATTTGCAAACGGATTTTTGCATTCAACAGCCAAGGTTTGCTTTCTACTTATAACAGATACCTTCAAAAATGAAAATATTCATATAAACAATAATATAAATAATATTTCAAAACTGTAATTTGACTCAAATATAGTGTTAAATTACAAAACAAATTTTTAAAGATTTTGACATAGTTTTATTATATGCAAAATGAACTCGAAGGGATTTGCCATTTTCTCAACAGACTTTCTGTTTTTGAAGGTCAATTACTGTGTGAACCGGAATCCATTTCACTGTTCCTTAATCAATGGATTCAGTCAAAAGGTGGGTCTCCTTCAAGAAGTTACTTTAAAATTTTTGTTCGAATATATTTTTGCGATCTACAAAAAAATTGAGAAAAAATCTAATCAATAATATTTATGACATATTTCGAAACTCAAATTATTTATTTTCATGAAAAGTTTGCTATTGTATTTTTTTACTGGCAAACCCATTGACTCTGATGAAAATAATAAAAAAAAGTTGTAACATAAAAAAAAAATAGCCCACAATATTGAAATTGACTTGTCAGAATTTTAGCAAAAAAACTTTTGGAAGACGCGATAAATTATATTTTAGAAATATGTGCGCTTTAACCCTATTAAAGGTACGTTAAGCGTACTATTGAAGTAAACTTACACTGTTATAATGTGTAACAAGATTGTGATTGTAATATTTAATTGAGTGAAATATTTGGCTAAAAATCCTATTTGCACATTTTGACTTTTTTGGTTTGGCCCAGTAAATAGAGGAGGAGTTGACATAACGGATTATTATGTCAGATTCATCGAATTGATGTAACGACGAATTGTTAAAATGATTCATATCCTATCTAAAAAATTAGGTTAGAAAGCCGAAACCTACGTAAACATTTTTGTATCTCTTTCTGCTACGGAAATCAAAACAAGATTTGAGCTAAATAGGTGTCCAACACCGTTAACATTTCGGCTTTTTGAACGCGACTTGATCTCATATTTTTTTGAAATTAAGGAAATGCGCGATTCGATATAGTTTTGCGTTTTTGAGCTATCGAACTAAAATCGGGAGTCGTTCCAAAAGCCGAAATGTAAACGGTGTGGACACCATCAACACTGAGAGGCACTTTGTAATTAAGTTTCAGCATCAAAAATGACCAAATTGAAAAAAATTTCATATTCACCATTTGCATTTCTGGTCTCGGCCCGTTTATTATCGAATAAAACGTTTATCTATATAACAAAGTCTTCCTGATCGAGCCATCTCTGCAGAGAACTATAGCATTTCTACTCGTATAGTTTCAATCAATAATCCATCGCAGAGCAGCATTATTTGATTTTATCAATTACCTATTATTCCAGATCTTGATGCCTCGGTCACGAGAAAGCCGAACAATCGCGTATCTCGTGACAATAAGTCACTTAAAAAATGTAATTTATCCCCAAAAATATTTTTTAATGCATTTTAATGACGAACTCGGTTGAACAAACGTTTATTAGCCTCCTTACCCCATGCCAGGCAAACAGTGACCAATTTTTTCGGATCTGTAATACCGGAAATTTACCGGTAAAATAAAAAATCGGTTTTGAAACACAACCTTCGAAGCCATTTTGCATTATACAACTTTTCAGAATATTATTTTTATATTATACCTACTGTTGTTTTACAAGCGAAAAGTTTACGATACATCTTTTGCATATATACCTTTAAATGGTCAATCTCGCTTTCGGTTTCTTCACGGCAATTTAGGGTGCCTATGATATATCATATACAAAAACATTTCTTTGAACAGTTGTATTATTATCACAAATGCTCGAAGGATGTGCGGTTTTTTTGAAACTTTTATTTTTACGGTCATTTTTGTACAACGACATCGTAAAGTCCAAAATTAGTCATTAGTTTTTTCGATGTTGTATGGCGAAAATAACCAAAAACTACCTTGATTTAATGTGACCACTACTTTATCAATTCGGTATTCAAAAATGAGTGCTGAAACGTATATATGCAAATTGGTGAACTTGTATTGGATAACATGTGCTTGAATCTAAGCCGAATAATCTCGCATCTACGACCACCCACTCTTCAGCTGGGAAGCAAGTGATACTCAAAACAAGTTACTTCAACGGTGCTGGGACTTTAACTTTGTATCTGTCAAATCGCGGTGCATTTAACCTAAATTATTATTTTAAAAAATTATTATCCCAACTGCCAACGTGTAATCATGTTTTATTCATCACAAAAAAACTGTTCCAATTTGTTTTCCTGCCTTGTGTTTGGAGATACCTTACATCAGTGTTAGTTCGGAATGGTAAATACGATCTTTCTGAATTTTGCCCCATTATATAACTCTTCACTACGTGTCACTACAAAATCGCTTTTCATTCACGATTTTTAGCAGAATGATGTTTTGCGACACTCGATATTTTTGGCAACCGAATCAAAATCGCTCTGCATTCACTACAGGTATTGTCGCACCTTAGCCCATTCTATACTGAAAAAGCGTTTAATTTTCGCTTATTACACAATCTGTGAAACAAAAATAATTCTCTCGATAATTTATTCATAACTCTTTCCTTATGATTATGGAATAACGAGCGTCAAAATAAACACATTTTTTAAACATGAATTAATAATAATATATCTCGAACAACCCTACAAAACAAAACATACAGGTAAGGTAACAAAAAACGCAGGACCAACGCGGTAAAAAATATGCCCGCCATGGGCCCATGGAGGGTTAAATCGACCTCCGAATCCGAAGTCGACATAGTTGACCCACATACTTCAGCGCTGGCCATATCTGCAATGACTTGCTTTTTTCGATTTTTCTCTCGGAAAAAGGTATTCTTGCAAAAAAATATATGATTTATAAGTTATTTTGTGCAAAACAACAAACTATTGACCTCAACCAATATATGGAAAAATGATACTGTACTTTTGACACCCTGGTAAAATCGGACACAACGATTGCAGCGCGAACTAAATTTCTTTGTTATTTTTTTCGCAAACTGATAAAATACTTATGAGTTGTTTTAGAACAAAAAAATATCGCGAAAGGTCTGTTACGATGCAAATTATCGGCGGTTATTTTTATTTTATATGGACAAAATGATTTCTTTACTTTTTCTTTATGAATGTTTATCAAATTATTTACATCTTGTTCAAAGAAAATTATCGTAAAAACTGCTTATAAATTTATTCCAGTATTGAGTCAAAATTCTTTTTCGAAGTAAGACTTCGGAAAATTGCTTCATCAACTCTCATAAATTTAACCATATTATCCGAAAAACTATTAGATGTTAATATTTTAGTTCACATCTTTGATTTCTAAGAGAAGTTTCTGGTTCATTTTGGCTATTTAAAGTGGGCTTCCTTCAGATGGCTCTATGCTTCGGGGTTAAGGGGTTGTCAGGGCGAGCATTTTTGAGAACTGTGAAGACAATGAATCTTATTTTTCTAGTTCTCATGTGTACACCTTTATTTTTAGTGACACCGATTATATCCCTACTTGAAAGTTACCTAGGGACTTGTGTCCAGTGTCTAAGAACAACGTGCAATGTTTGTCAGTGAAAAAAATAGGGTTGGGTTGTAGAGTAGGTTCCCAGGAACCCTATTCTTCTTGCACAACCTATTTTTTTCTTGACAACAGTTTGCTCGTTTCCAGTGTATACCTTAATTAGTGTTCACTAAATATATCCTATCTGAAGGGTTAACCTAGGGTTAGGAAACTTGTGTCCACCGCGGTAAAGCGAGTCTCTGGCTTTTTTTGGCTTCACGAATTTATTAGTGAATCGGTTCTATTTTTTCGATTTTACGCCTTAATTATTCATCCATAAGAAACTTGTGAGAAGATATTTATCTTTATTGTAAGGGTCAACTCGCAGTCAATACAACAAATTTTGACTTGCAGTTTTAGCTGTATACGGATAACTCGCAGTCAAACTTTTCGAGAAACTGCAGTTAAAAAATTGTTTTTCTATTTGTTGTTTTTGACTGCGAGTTTTTCGAAATCTTGCCAGTCCCAAGTTTTCACTGTTCGACTCTGATGTCTCTAATTATCAAGATAGATTTAGTAGTTTTTATTTTTCATATATCTAAAATGGACGAAAAATTTTGATGTTTTTGAAACGTACAGACATTTGACCGTCAAAAAAAGCCGCACAGAATTATCAAACCGAATTTACACTCATAACGCAGAGCAAAAGAAAATGCCTACTTTTTCCTATCAAAATAGACAACTCAGTGTTTATTTATCGTCTAAATATACCATCTAAATTCACTTTTGTGGCTATTTCTTCCGCTGAAAATTTTTCAGAAATATTTGATTCCAAAAATTTGTTTAAACTTTTATTTATTCTTCTAAATATCTTTTTTTAACTCTAGACTTTAGACAATGAATCTGTACACACACTCATTCTGGCAAAACTAGTGATCCATCTTATAAACCGAGCCATATAAGCCCCCCCCAAAGTTTCATGATCAAACATAACCATTTGTTCAATAGCTTAACATAATATTCTGCCGACTGGCTATACATTAACAAACTAATAATTTAAACGATTTAAAAGCGAATTTATGAGGATAGAAAATCAAACAAGTGCGAAATTACCTCAGTGACAAACAAAAGTGCAATAATGAGATGAAATTCAAACCTAATTTATATTGAAACTTACCTCATATTAAAACTTCAATGATTCTTCTATCGCTCTTGTCTAAACTAATTATATGTTCCTACAAATTCGCTATAAAATGTCCTTCAATTGTTGTGAAAGATTATTTCGTGATAAAAAGATAACTATCATGCATGCGTAGCGTCTTATGTAATCATTTTGTCCAAGTTTGACTTCTAAAATTGCTCTATTAAACCAGGCCATTACTTGTGAGCAAGTAAAGTCTCTGAATTCGTTACGATTCTTTTTAAGGTCTTCCGATGATTTGATACTTTTGAAAAAAAATTATAGTACCATTATACAGTAATTTGAAAAAGTACTCAATTACTCAAAAAAATTCAGGTTCAACTTCACGTTTTAAGACTTTTCTCATTCACGAAAGTCTGAATTTAAATCAGTGACGAAATAATCCAAAATAAGGTTGAAAAATATTCATAAATAAAATCCTTATTCTTGAAAATAGATCATGGACCTGTTGGAAATTCATTTGTTCAAACTCTAAAATTTAGGTGCTTATTATCCACAATTTTTTCGGCGTAATTTGGTATTTTGATACTGAGCTAAAAACCTTTATTTCTTAATTAAGTCACGTATCGTTTTTGGACTTTAGTGTTTGGAAAACAGTCTTAAAAACTCCTACAGAACATCCTTCTATTTCAAAACGTGATTTTAAGCTTTTTGAAAAAACGATACTATTTACCGACCTTATTTTCTTGAATATCATTTTTGGCTTTGTATGTTATGAAAAAAATCTCTAGATTTTTTTTTCTGATTACAAGAAAGTTTATTGTGATTCAAAAATTTTGGCAAAATAGTTACTGTTATACAGTAAAAATTTTCAAACAAAAAACGCACAAACGTCATTTTGTCTCAAGTTAATCGATACTTATAACTATCTTGTCATCATGTTAGAGTACCCCACGGTTTTTTAATTTCGCTCTCAACATGTAGGAAAGCTAATTTCATCGCATTCTTCATTTTTGTTATCGGTTTTTCATCAGAAAAATTAAAAAAAATTTCCGATGTAAAAAAAATTCCAAAATTTCCTATTTTTCTAAGTATAAATTCCCTTCTATTGTCTGTTAACCTTTTAAGTTGAAATCCGTTGCGACGCTATTTTGTTGATGGTTCACTCTTTGATTTCATCTTAAAAAAAATAATTTTTTTTTTAATTTTCGAAAAAAAATTCTGAAATTCTTAATGATAAAATCGCGAACCTATATATTCGCTCTCAAACATGGTAGAATTGCTAATTTTAGCTCATTCTTAATGTTTGGTTCGGTTATTCCAAAAAATTTTAAAAAATAAAAATTCGATGTAAAAAAATTTCCTATTTACTACTAAATTGGACTGTCAGTTTCAGCTATTTCGACCAGAATTACGTGTTTATAAGAAAACCACCGATACATACATTTCACTGTGTGAAATTAATGCTGTTCATTAAAATATGAATTTGTGAAACTATAAAAAAAAAATTATAATCTTCCAGAAAATATTATCTGTATTTTTCGGAAGCCAAAACTTTGACTGCGCAGAAAACCATAATACAAAATGATAGCAAAATACTGCGCATAAACAGATCACAGCTCGCAATTAAGAAAACTGCTTTTTTCCGCGAAAAACAAATTTGCTTACGGTGCTCAAATGAAATTAACTCGCTCAGGGTACCAAAAACAGCCATTTTGAGACTTTATCAGTGATTTAGCAATTAAAAAAAAAAAATAATGCTGACGCATAACTTTTTAACTAACAAATTTTTAGGTATGCTCACAAAAATCAGAATTATGTTAATACATCGCTAATGATTGACAGATAAAAGTTCGAAAAATGACTTTTTGGCGTAAAAATACCGTACGATCATACAAAAACTTTGTCACTTTTTTCGAATTCAGACAAATATTCTCCTGGTCTTAGAAACATGAACTCAAGCAACTTTTATTCAGTCAGAACCAACGTTTGAAATCACTAATGCGTGGTACTCCCTTAGCGTCGTAAATGCGATTTAATGGTGAATGGTCAACTACTTGCCGAAATCGAGTCTACGAGTTAAGAATCCTCTGAATTTAGTACACAAAACTTTTTTCACCTTTGAATCTAATTAGAAATATTGGTACACAATCGCCAAATAATTAGCGGTCCCACCATAAGGGCAGGCTTTTGTAAAAGGGAGCAAAAAGGGGAGTGCAAATTTCCTCGGCAACGTTAGGATCCTTCACTTTTTACAAGCTTGATTAAAGGGTACTGTATCATGGAAAAAAGAATTGAGTTTTGTGATACAAACTCAAACCGACTTGAAAGACGAACTATAATTATCAAAGCAAATCGTTCAAGTGCCCTGGACATAAACGCTCAATGCTGTATTAGTTGCTTACGAAGTTTATTGTTTACTCAAATATCGATTGCCTATCTAGAAGAAAAGTAAAAATATCCAGGAATTAACACAAAAATATTGCATGAAAAAATATAAAATTGTATCTATATAATCTTCCGTCTCAGAAAAACAATTTTGACCTTGATTGCAATAGTGAAAAATCATAAATAAATTTTATCTTTTGTTCTAAGAATAATTAATATGTAGTGATCGATTATATACTTTTTTAATATCTGTATTATCAACTGTTCAATAATAAAATATTAATACTTATGTTTCCTTTTATTCTTTACTGCAGCTTTTTATTAAATTTGTAGAATTTTGACTGCGAATATTTCAGAAATCTGCCAGTCAAAACATTGACGGTCATTGCTTCTAGAATCTTGACTGCAGTTTTTTTAATATTTTGTTGATTTGACGGCAAGATTTCAGAATTGGCAGTTCCAAAACATTTGACTGCGAGTTGTCATCCACCTCTGTATTGGTTCAGCCGTACGAAGCCTTTTTTTGGTAAATAATAACTTCCCACCAGAAAAAAAACCCTCGATTGCGTATTCCTATTTTCAACACGCTTCTAATGTGCAAGTACGACTTGGTCAGAAAAAAAATGCAAAAAAATTGTAGGAAATCAATTTTTTGAGAAATTCATCAACTTTACGGTAAAACTCGAATTAAGCCAAGACTTATTCACACGTACTAATCGTACAAGCAAAATTACACCGCCTAAAATATGTCGTTTGTTCCTGCGAACACAACCTATTTTAACCCTAACCTAGCTTTCCAAGAAACCTCTTGCTCTTTAATTACGTGTAACACTGACACGGTTTACCTTTACTTAATTCTAATACTTTCAAGTTAGCATTATATATGCACACATAAATTAAGTGTACATCGATGCAAAACTTTTTGTCAAAAAACTAGGGTTGTGCAAGAGACTAATCTTCTCACCCAACCCTTTTTTTCCTGACAAACAAGTTTTGCACGTTTTATCCCGGTGTTACTGGGCACGTGTTTTCAAAATTCTTTAAATTTCATTTTTTAAAAAATGTTTTCCCCCATCTTACTTTATTAATAAGCATAATTAGAAATTCTCTTCCAAACACTAATAAATTGCCTAGATAGTATTTCTTGATATTCTTGAAATTGTCACAGAGCTTATTTCTACGGCCTTTGAATTTCTAGAGAATATGAAATTAATAATAAGTCATTTGTAGATTTTTCCTTCAAACAAATGTCTCCGTGTACTTTTGATAGTTTGAACTCATATTCATCACACAGATACATTTACCTAAAAAATTAGGTTTATATTGTCTTCATTTCTGCTCTCTAGCGCTCTTGTAGTATTTTGTACATTTTAGTGTATTTCGACTTCCTAAACATTTACTCCAATGGCCAGAAAGTAGTCCAGCAACATGCATTCTGCACTTCCTCTCTACGACTTATTGCTCCACTTGCACATTCATACTATGGACATCCCCTAGTACAAATTAACCCTAAACCGGCCTGCAGCACTCATGCTCTCGCACTTTCAAACTCATTCAGACTAACTGTACACACTATACAACCCCCTACCACTGTACTCTATCCCACATCTATTACCATCTATGCCACATCTTAAAAAATTCGTATGCTTCCAGTTCCGAACCAATACTCACGAGAAAGTGAGGTATCTACGTATGTAAACAATTGTCGAACCAAGCTCCAACTTTCCTCTGGATTGAAATTAATTCCCCTGCCAATTATAGGTTTTGAGCCATGAGAAATTTCCCTTGTTGTCTTGACACATTTTTTTTACTACTGTAAAAAAGACAGACATTATGCTTTAGATTTGACGCAAAAAAATTGATTGCTGAAGCAGAAAATAAAAATTATGGAACAGGTTAATTTTTTTATTTCAATTTCAACAGTCAAAAAATTGGCCCGTTCAACAACATATTAAGACTTTTTAGATTAAGTATTAACTTGTCACTCCCTCGGCGAAACTCTACTGTTCTCACAACGCATGAATTGAATGACCAAAATAAACTGTTCTAATTTATATTTTTTGCTTTAGTAATCATTTTTTCCGTCAATTTATCTACTTCAGAAACATCTATATTTTGACGCATTGAAATACAATATTTTTATCAACGAACTCTAAAGTTCTAACTTTTCAGGTTGCCAGTAAAATGTCCTGAATCATATTTAATCGTCATTATTATAATATTATTGTAGTTACATATGTATAACAAGTTATTTTTTTATTTATGGCGGCTAGTTTTTTCAAATTTAACTTTTGTACAGGAGCCTAAAAATAGGGCCCTTAATAATTCGGACGTTTTTGATAAGATTCGGCTCCCCATGCCGTCCCGAAATAACATCTTAGAATTAAATCCCTAACCATTTTAATTTCCCGAAATCGCTTGATCACTATACTATTTATCAAATGATGATATTCTAATTCTGAATACTCATTTTAGTCCTCCAGCGAGCTCGATGGTGAAAATTAAAATAAATTGATCTTCCCGGATTTTTTTTTTAATCCATGTATTCTGAGAAGTTTATGATATACATTTTACATATTGTCGAACAAACCATAACCGCGATTTCTCGTCAAAACATGATAAAATTGACATTTTCGACTTCCTGCAAAACCTTATGTTTA
>SCLH01001160.1:32675-44923 GCA_004367855.1 Oikopleura vanhoeffeni | reverse complement strand
TTCAGTTCACGAAATGTAAAATCGCTCTCTTATGAATTTAGTTTGCTACCCGTCTTACGTATTATGTCAACTTTGAACAAAGTTCGATATATGTCTCGGAGGAGATAGATTTTGAACATTCGCGAAAATGACCTCTATTACGACTATGGACGATTTGTGTAGTCGATAATTTTCAGTTTGACATTTTGATTCACAAGATTAGCTGGACTAGCCAAAGAATTGGCATAATTTGGATTATGCTCAGGTTCATATTTCCTGAAATAAGCTCTCAAAATTGCAAATCAGACATGACCCACCCCCTTAATTAAGCCATTTTTTATCCAGAATTAAACAAATTTATTACACCGAACTGCCCAAATTGGTAAGCCGATCCCATCCACGTTTAAAATTTAGTATTCAACTCATGAAAAATTTTTTTTTTTCGATGTGCCAAAAATCTAGTTTTTTTGTTTTTTTTTTACCTTAATTTAGACACCTAAAATAGCAACACGCGTTTTTAGAGGTTTTTAAAAACATTTATAAGTGAAAATAATCGATCTAAAAAACAGATATACGAAGTAAAGCTAAAAGTGGCACTTTCGTTAGAAAAGTTTTATCCAAAAATTTTGAAGTGCAAAAGTTTTCCCATCAAGAGAAAAAAAAAGTGCAAATTGTCAAAAAAGTACCGAGGCCTTACATCAATTTGGATAAAAGGTTATATTAACCAATAAGAGCATTGTCTGCACCTTCAATATCACAATAGTCGTGCTGATAAGTAGCCAAATTTAAAATTTGTGGCTCCGCGTTTCAAGCAAACTCAGCAGTTGAAGCACTTTTCAGTGTACTTTTGCATTACCTTTTATATTTTCATATCGAAAAGTTAGCAATTTGATTTGTTACATTTAAAATTTCTAGATTTCAAAATTCGCAAATTAGAAGTCTAATTTTTCACAACAAATTGTGATGTCAATTAAGGGGTACTCAATTTTAAGGTTTTATATCGGGCTCAGAAGGAAATATCGTCTCGAGAGATAGATTTGAGTTACGAAAGGCTTTTTTGTAACCACTACTAACTATTAGTATAATTCTCAAAATATCTGTGATGTACAATTTCGAAGATCAAAGATAGATCTAACAAAATAGGCCAGTTCCGGTTTTTCATAACATCTTAGTTTTTCAAGATATATATATATTGCGATCAACGCCCTCAGAGTACAAATCCTAACGATTTGAATGATACAAACAACGCAAAAATTGCACCCAATCAACTTTGAATAAGGAACTACGCCGATTTCATTGGTCGATTACGGAAATGATAAACAATGCAAAATCTCAGATCTCGCAAAATTTTTTCAATAGTTAGGATTTGTACTTGAGGCGGTTGATCAATCACGAAGAATATATGTCAAATCAGATCCAACACCCCCTAATGTGCTTGCACTGAGCTAGCATTTTACACTCACTCATTCTTAAATTACTAAATTTAGATGTATATCATTTTTGAAGATGAGTGGAAAGTACTGAATGATTTTCAAGCTAGAACAGTTATTGCAATTCAGAGCCTTTGGGATACATTCTGCCTATGTTATTTCTGGACAATCATTTACTGCAGATCATTCATTTCAAATTTTTACATACGAAATAGATACTTTTAGTGTATTCAAACCAGATACAGGGAGACCGCCCTATTCACCGAAAATCTCATTAAACATTGAAAACTGATCAAATATGACATCATTTTGACCTCCTACGCGTTTTTTAATTGAGTGAAAAATTTATTTCTGTCCTCAATCGCCGAAATGCCAATATCACGATAAATATTGTCTCCCCTGTATTCGAAGCAGGGTAAGAAAATAATTGTTCGTCATTATTCTTAAGAAAAAAAGTTTCTTAGAATTAACCCTCACACCCTTGACTATTTGAAGGAAAAACATATTTCGGCCAAAACGGCCGAGAAATTATCATCGTCACAGACCTACAATTCAAATGCGTCATAGAGTTTGCAATTTCTTTCCAAAAAAATATTATTAAAAATTTTATACGATAAGCCGTTCGAAAAATTTCCTCCTTTTTTTAGATATTCGCCAAAATTTCTTAAAACTCAATTGTAAAACGATGTACATCATAATCAAAATTCTGAGGAAGTCAGTTTTAGAAAGATTTTGATGATCTTTTGACATAAGTTTATTTTTCTGCAGTCTCTACACGAATAATAATTTTTTCACATGTGATTTTATGAAAACTCAAATAATGAAAAAAAATTTTCAAAATTATTTTTCTGGAAGAATTGAACGGCATTTAACCCCAAAGAAAGCCGACAAGACATTTATCACGTGTAGACATAAGGTGGTACTGATTTGAGTATGAGCTAATTAGCATATTTTTCACATTTGCTGCATGTATTTGGCGCGCGGCATATGAAATGTTTTGTGAGCGATCGAGATATCATATTTTAAATCTGAGACCAGCTTTAAATAGCTAGAGTTTCATTGAAATTTGTATTTATATGTCATTGTAAAAATGTATGTTTTCCAAAAATACAAGGGAGTGAACCTCTCTTTCTCTGGCATTATCGAGTTCAATACTTCGAATTTGAAATGTTATGTGTATCTTACTAATTTTATCCTTGACTCAATCAGTGAAAATAAGTTAATTGATATCTCTTCCAGTTTTCCCGTGATAAGCGCTCAAAGTTGCCTTTAGATAGCTTTGTGGTGTGAGGCAAAGTTCTCGTTTCTGGGTGTGAGTAGGTTAAGGCGCTGCTCGGAAGACATGTGGCACGACGAGCAACGCAGGGCGCAAAATTATTTTGTGCCTGTTCTAAGTTTTTTCTTTAAATTATCGTTATCACAAAATAATAACAAAAAACGCATTGATAATTTTTTAAGAATGCCCAACATGTCAGCGGAAAGATTTCAAGATTCTCATAACCATGATGCAAAAAGTCCTCTAAAAATAAAAGATCAATTGAAAGAACAACGAAATAAAGGACAACGCTTATCTGGAAGCGATAATGCGATGAATTTAATGCCTGCATCTCAGTTACTGGCAGCTTTGCGCTAAAATATCTTATATTGTTTATTCTGTATACAACTGTAAATTGTACATAATGATTGCAAACCTAATGTTCAAAATTTGAAAAAAATAGGAAATTAAAACGAAAAATTTATTCTTAAAGTGAATCTGTAAATTTGATATTACATTTAAAAATGTATACAGTCAAGTTTAGGCTCTGCATGTCGTCGCCAATATCGACGTTCAAAGTTTAAACATCTTAAAGTTTCTTATTCAATATTTTCGAAATTAATTTTTATGAATTTATAAAAATCTATCGAGGCCCTTTTGAAATAAAAAAAAATATTTCACAACAATATGCCAATTTGTGAAGCCGTCGCAACCACCGAATTCGATCTATCAAGTTCATTCGATAAAATATTAATTTCGACTTTTTTGAAATTTCGATTTTGGCGTAGAAATCGTAATGAAATAAATTGAATTCAATGGTTGCAAGCAGACTTGTAAATATGAGTCATTTTCGGTTCCCTTTCATGCGTACCGCGTGAGTTTCAAGTGGCGTCGGAACAAAAAGCGGATTGTCGGGGTTTTTGGCGTACCAAAAAATGGGGTTTTTGTGACAAAATCGATATTTGAAGTGAGGAGCGTCGAGATTCGAGGCGGACAGAAAATGTTCGATAGTATGAAATATATCTAAAACATATATTACTAATAATAAACAAATAATTAAGATGATTATTGGCCAAATATGATTTAGATTATCCAAGAATGATTATGATTATTAGCCAAAATTAGACACTGAAAAATGGTTCGTTTTTTGTGACCTAGAATGTGCTTGTGACCGCCCGCTGTTTTTCACCTAACATTTTGCTCTCCCGAGTCGATAATACAAGTCGGATGATAAATTAAGGAAATGATCGGTTGATCAAAATAAACAGCTGAATTTTGCCTAGTGCCCTTTAGCACTATTTAACGCCAAACATTTAAACATTTGAAGTCAAACTAGAAAACTTTATAAAAATGCAGGAAATTATTATTGAAATTTCTCCGGATATTGATAAAGAGATCACACCTGTAATACCCAGAGAGATTTTCAAACCAACTTTCAACAAAGAACAGGAAGTTTAGTTTGCACGCATTTTTCAAGCCCAGTGAAACTTCATGTTTATATGCTTTAATGGAATTCTCAAGATTTTAGGTCCGCGCATGAAAATCTCATAGCTTATTTTTCATAAAATTTGATTTGAAACATGAATTTTGAAATTTTATTTTGAGGCGTTTTTTGGCATTTTTAGGGGTCTAAATCATAATTGCGCTCTACGGCTTATTCTAGAGTTTTGAAATTTGTGCAAGATTTCATAGCTTATTTTTCATAAATTTAATTTTAAGCAGCATGAATTTTGAATTTATTTTGACCGATTTTTTTGCATTTTTAATTGTAATATTTATTACATTTGACAATTCTCGAGCTCGCCATTGGTTCTTTCATTTATTGATGCGTCATCAGTTCACGCCCGATTAGGTTGTTTGATAACAGCGCAGTATACAAGTATGGTCTTCTATCTGGCTCGAATCTCGACGCGACTTGAAACTCACGCGAATTTATAGAAAACTATCGAGGCCCTTTTGAATTAAAAAAAAATATTTCACAACAATTTGCGAATTTGTGAAGCCGTCGCAACCACCGAATTCGATCTATAAAGTTCATTTGATAAAAATATTAATTTCGACTTTTTTGAAATTTCGATTTTGGCGTAGAAATCGTAATGAAATAAATTGAATTCAGTGGTTGCAAGCAGACTTGTAAATATCAGTCATTTTCGATTCCCTTTCATGCGTAGGTTGAAGCAGAAGATAGCGACAAAATGGGAAAGGGGAACAAAACCCACGCAAAATCGTTCCTTTTTACAAGCCTGGTTGCAGGCCACTGTTGTTTAATTGAATATTGAAAAATTTAGATGCCATCTGGAAAAAATCAGATTAAACAAAGTTAGCTCAAAGGTTCTAGTTTTCATTCAAAAAAGTTTCAGTCAAAAATTCTAGTAGCAAAAAGTTTACCATCAACTTGATGAAATCAAGAGAATCGCATTTTAAAGGGCCGATCTGACTCAAGCTTCAACCCCCTTAATATTTTTTAATTACATAACATTTGTTATCAAAAAAGCGTGTATTGGCGGCCAATAATTGGCCATAAACTCTTTCCTTAGTTAGGTCGACTATTTACTAAGGGTCGAACAACATTAAAAAACTATTGGGTTGCCTTTTTGTCCTTGAAAGTTAAAATATATAATATATTAAATTATGTTGATGTTTCAATTTTATAAAAAGTGGTTTTTGGGTTTTAATTTGACACCAATAATCTCGCTTGAATTAATGTCAACTTGATGGAAATTGCTACATTGAACCCGTTTATCGACCATAAGTCTTAAACAAATAACTATCTACCAAACTGAGGACCAATTTTTCTTGACATTATGGATTTTTATAAAGAACTTATTATGATAAATTAATGCTTGAAAATGAATAAACGAAAACTTTTGCATACACAAAATTAAATTTTTACAATTGTTCGAATATGATTATAATTATACGTATAATTCAGATGCACCCCCAAAAAAGGTGTTAACTTTTTAGCGCCAGGCTTGAGGTCTTGTCTAGGCTGGCCAAGGCTTTTTCAAAAAATAAACAGAAAGTCCTGAAATTTTAACAAAAGTTTGGCCGGTAGCTAGACAAGAAAAAATCGAAATAATTTTATTTTTGACTCCGAGGTGTCCAAAACCATTTTTTTTCATCTAAATCAGTCGGAATGACAGCTATTTCATTTATTTTCTGATATATGTTACTAATATTAACACGACGCTACGATTTGACATTGGGTTAAATTGCCGTTCAATTCTTTCGGAAAATAATTTTTTGAAAAATATTTTTTGTTAATTATTTTGAGTTTCATAAAAATCACTTGTGAAAAAATTATTCTTCGTATAGAGACTGCAGAAAAAGTAAACTTATATCAAAATAATCCTCAAATACTTTCCTAAAAACTGGCTTCCTCAGAATTATGTATCGTTTTCACAGAATAAATTTTTTAAGAAATTTTGGCGAAAATCCTAAAAAAAAGTAAGAAAAAATATGTTTCGAACGGCTAATCGTATGAAAATTTTAACAATATTTTTGGAAATTAAATTGCAAACTCTATAAGGTATTTGAATTGTAGGTCTGTGACGATGTTGTTTCTGCACCGTTTTGGCCCCCGAAATTTTTTTTGCCTTCAGATAGTCGAAGGGTGTGAGGGGGTTAAAGGGATATTAGTATCCCATTATGGCCCTGATCGTTGAGAAATATTTTTAAACAAAAAAAGTTTTAACCAAAGATTTTCAACCCTAACAAAAAAATATTTTATAACAAAAAACTGTTTTTAAGAACAAATAAATATAAAAACGTATAAAAAATGTCTTTTTTTAATATTTTATTTAAAAATGTTATTTGTCAATAAATGTTTTCTGTTAAAACAAATTTCACAAAAGCCCTGCCCTGATGGTTTTTCAACAATGCATCGAATTTAAAATGTCTCAACTACTATTAAACTCATACTTTCAGATTTTATTGGTAAAATACAGCATGTAAATAAAAAGTAAGGTCTAGTAAAATAAAATTAAGGTTGAAGTTATAAAGCGATATTTTCTTCGCACCAATGTTGCAGGCTAAATTGTCTTCGGGTTCAAATCTCCTATTTTAAACACCAAGAATTTTTAAAAACATCTGAAGTTTGACAACGAGAATCTTTATATTGTTTTGTTCGTGATAAAATAATACTATTTCGTAATTGTTTTCAATTTTTTGACTTGTTTCGGTTTATTATCATCATCAGAATGGACAGAAATAACTTTAATTTTGGAAAATACTTGCAGCCCGTTGTTATTTATTTTGCGAAAAGTTCTTGTTAAAACATTTTTTGTATTTCTGTGCATTCTGATGATGGTGATAAACCGAAATTAGCCAAAAAATTGAATAAAATTTATGTGATAATCTTTATAGTAAAAGTACCATAAATAGCAACTAAAATAAAAGATCAACTGTATCAAACTAAATTTTACCTACAAAAAAACACCAAAATTTTTTTTGATCACATTCTACAGTTATTGAAGCAAATTACAGTGGATTTTTCATGAAGTAATTGAAATATAGCCGCCTACAAAGAAATGCTTTCAAATTGGTTAAAGGTTAGCACCCCCTATTCCCTATATATGCATAAAATATCACAAAAACCAGCATGATATGCTAAGGTCAGGTCAAAAACGAATCTTTTAGCGGGGTTTCACGGAGAGTTTGTTGAGGTTTATCAAAAATCTCAAATGAACTTTTTACGTATTGGAAGTTTCGACTTACTGCATTATTGGGGCTGCCAGTAAAAATATAAAATCATTAATGGTTTTACCTAAAGGTAACGTTTTTAATGGAATCCCTTTTTTGGCTTGATACAATTTGAGAACAGACCAATATATTTGCAAACGGATTTTTGCATTCAACAGCCAAGGGATTTGCTTTCTACTTTAAAACCAGTAATGCACCTTCAAACCATGAAAATCTGGTTCTTGGATAACAACCATTTAAATATATATTCAAAACTGTAATTTGACTCCTTGGGAGGTGTTAAATTACAAAACAAATTTGTTAAAAGATTTCTGACGATAGTTTTATTATATGCCAAAAATGAACTCGAAGGATTTGCCATTTTCTCCGAACAGACTTTTCTGGTTTTGAAGGTCAATTACTGGTGAACCGGACATCCATTTCAATGTTCCTTAATCAAATGGATTCAAGTCAAAAGGGTGGGTCTCCTTCAAGAAAGTTACTTTAAAATTGTTGTTCGAAAATATTTTTGCCGAAATTCTAACAAAAAATTTGAGAAAAAATCTAAATCAAATAATATTGATTGACATGATTTTTCGAAATCAAATTATTTATTTTAAATGAAAAGTTGCTATTGTATTTTTTTACTGGCAACCCATTTGACTGATGAAAAATAATAAAAAAAAATGTGTAACGATAAAAAAAATAGCCCACAATATTAGAAATTGAACATTGTCAGAATTTTAGCAAAAAAACTTTTGGAAGACGCGATGAAAATTATATTTTAAGAAAATTTGTGACGGCTTTAACCTATTAAAAGGTACGTTTAAGGGTACTATTGAGGTAAATTACAGCTGTATAAGGTGTAACAGATTGTGATTGTGAATATTTAATGGAGGGTGAAATATTTGGCTAAAAATCCATTTGCCACATTTTGACGTTTTTGGTTTGGGCGCCAGTAAATAGATGTGAGGAGGTGACAGATACGGAACTTATTATGTCAGATTCAGTCGGATTGATGTAACCGAGATTGTAAAATGATTCCATATCCCATATCTAAAAAATTAGGTTAAGAAAGCCCGAAACCTCAGTAAAACATTTTTTGTATCTGCTTTTGCTACGAAAATCGAAAACAAGAATTTGAAGCCAAATAGGGTGTCCACACCGTTAACATTTCGGCTTTTGGAAACGACTTGATCTCAAATATTTTTTGAAATTAAGGAAAAATGGCGCGATTCGATATATGTGTGGTCGTTTTGAGCTATCGAAAACTAAATCGGGTGAGTCGTTTCCAAAAAGCGAAATGTAAACGGTGTGGACACCCTATCAACTACTGAGAGGCACTTTGGTAATTAAAAGTTTCAGCATCAAAATTGACCAAATTGAAAAAATTTCATATTTCCACAGTTTGCATTTCTGGTCTCGGGCCCGTTTATTAATAGAATAAACAGTTTTATCTACTATAACAAAGTTCTTACCTGAATCGAGCCATCTCTGGCGAGAGAAACTATAGCATTTCTACTCGGTATAAGTTTCAAATCAATAATCCAATCGGCATGAGCAGAATTAATTGATTTTATCAATTGACCTTCATTATTCCAGAGCTTGATGCCTCGGTCACGAGAAGCAGAAACAATCAGCGTATCTCGTTGGACAATAGAAGTCACCTTGAAAAAATTGTAATTTTTTGACCCAAAAAATATTTTTTAATGCATTTTAATTGACGAACTCGGTTGAACAAGCGGTTTATTAGGCCATCCTTTACCCCATGCCAGGCAAAACTCAGTGACCAATTTTTTATCGGATGTCTGGTAATACCGGAAATTTACCGGTAAAAATAAAAAAAATCGGTTTTGAAAACAGCACAACCTTCGAAGCCATTTTGGCATTTACTACAACTTTTTGCAGGAAATATTATTATTATATTATACCTACTTGGTTAGTTTTACAAGCGAAAATGTTTCACGATACAATTTTTGTCATATGATACCTCTAAATGGGTCAAATTACAGCTTTTCGGTTTTCTTCACGAATTTAGGGGTGCCATATTATATGACTCATATTACAAAAAAAATTTCTGTGAAAAAGTTGTATTTATTATCAAAGAATTGGCTTCGAAGGATATGCGGTTTTTTGAAAACTTTTAGTTTTTACCGGTCAATTTTTAGTAATACCGGACATCCGGTAAAAGTCCAAAAAATTAGTCATTAAGTTTTTTCTTGACTGTTGGATGCAGAAATAACCTAAAAAAGCTACCTTAGATTAATGTGACACTACTTGATATTCAAAACTTACGGTATCAAAATGAGGTGGCTGAAACGTGATATATGGCAAGATTGGTGAACTTGTATTGGATAACATGTGCTTGAATAATCTAACCGAATGATCTCGGCATCCTACGACCACCTCAACTTCTTCAGCTGGAAGGCAAGTGATACTCAAACAAGTTACTTCAACGGGTGCCTGGAACTTTAACTTTGTATCTGTCAAATCGCGGTAGCATTTAACCTAAATTAATTGTTTAATTTTAAAATTCTTTTCCAACTTGCCAAAAAGTGTAATCATGGTTTTATTCATCACAAAAATAACTGTTCCAATTTGTTTTCCTGCTTGTGGTTTTTGAGATACCTTACATCAGTGAGTTAGTTCGGAACTGGTAAATACGATCTTTCTGAAATTTTGACCCATTATATAACTCTTCAAGCTACGTGTCACTACAAAATCGCTTTTTCGATTCACGATTTTTTACCGAGAATGATGTTTTTGGCGACACTGCGATTATTTTTGGTAAACCGGAAATCGAAAAAATCGGCTCTGCAATGTCACATACAGGTATTGTGCGCACCTGAGGCCCGATTCTCATACTGAAAAATGCGTTTAATTTTCGCTTATTAACACAATCTGCTCGAAACAAAAATAATTCTCTCGATAATTTATTCATAACTCTTTCACTTTATGATTATGGAATAACCGAGCGTCAAATAAACACATTTTTTAAAATGAAAATATAATAAATAATTATATCTCGAACAACCCCTACAAAAACAAAACATACAGGTAAGGGTACAAAACGCAGGCCAACGCGGTAAAAAATATGGCCCGCCATGCGGCCCATGGAGGGTAAATCGACCTCAGGAATCCGAAGTCGAAATAGGTTGACCCACATACTCAGCGCTGGCCATATCTGGCCAAAGTGACTTGCTTTTTTTTCGATTTTCTCTCGAAAAAGGTTAATTTTTGCAAAAATATATATGATTATAGTTATTTTGTGCAAAACAACAAACTCATGTGACCCTCAACCAATATATGGAAAATTGATACTGTACTTTTGAACACCTGTAAAAAACGGACACAAAACGATGCAGCGCGAACTAAATTTCTTTGTTATTTTTTTTCGCACAAATTGATAAAAGTACTTATGACGTTGTTATTAGAAGGCAAAAAATATCGCGAAAGGTCTGTTACGATGGCAAATTATCGGCGGTTATTTTTATTATATTATATGACAAACTGATTTCTTTACCGTTTTTCTTTAATGAAGGTTTTAGTCAAATATTTACGATATTTGTCTCAAAGAAAAATTATCGTAAAAAACTGCTTATTTGAAAATTTAATTCCAGTATTGAGTCAAAAATTATTTTTTCGGAAGTAAGACTTCGGAAAAATTGCCTTTCAATCAACTCGTCATAAAATTTGAACATATTATCCGAAAAACTATTAGATGATATTTTTAGATTCACATTGTTGAATTTCTAAAGAGAAGTTTCTGAGTTCATTTTGGCTGATTTAAAGTGGCTTGCGCCTTTCAGATGGCTCTATGCTTCGGAGGGTTAAGGGGGTTGGTCAGGGCGAGCATTTTTGAGAACTGTGGAAGACAATGAACCTTATTTTTTCATAGTTCTCAGTGTACACCTTTATTTTTAGTGTACACCGAATATATCCCTACTTGAAAGGGTTAGACCTAGGGAACCTTGTGTCCAGTGTACATAATGAACAACGGTGCAAAAATGTTTGTCAGTGAAAAAAATAGGGTTGGGGTGTGAAGAGTAGGGTTCCGCAGGAACCCTATTCTTCTTGCACCAACCCTATTTTTTTCTCTGACAAACAGTTTTGCATCGTTTCCAGTGTATACCTTAATTTTAAGTGTACACTAAATATATCCCTATCTTGAAAGGGTTAGACCTAGGGTTAGGGAAACTTGTGTCCACCGCGGTTAAAGGCGAGTCTCTTGGCTTTTTTGGCTTCACGAAATTTTAGTGAATCGGTTCTATTTTTTCGATTTTTCGCCTTAATTAATTCATCCGATAAGAACTTAGTGAGAAGATATTATCTGCATTGGTTCAGCCGTACGAAGCCTTTTTTGAGTAAATAATAAACTTCCCACCAGAAAAAACCTCGAATTAAGCGTATTCCTATTTCACACGCTTCTGAAATCGTGCAAAATGTACGACTTGGTCAGAAAAAAAAATTGCAAGAAAAAATTTTCACGAAAAAATTGTAAAGAGAAAATCAATTTTTTGAGGAAATGATAAACTTTTAACCGGTAAAAACCTCGAATTAAGCCAAGACCTATTTCACACGCTTACTAAATCGTACAAGCAAAAATTACCACCGCCTTAAAAAATATGGTCGTTTGTTCCTGCGGAACACAACCCTATTTTTTAACCCTAACCCTAGCCTTTCCCAAGAAACAGCTTTGCGTCGTTAAATACCGTGTACACTGGACACGAGTTTACCTAACCTTAATTCTAATACTTTCAAGATAGGATTATATTAGTGCACACATAAAATTATAGTGTACACTCGGGGCATGGCAAAACTTTTTGTCAAAAAAAACTAGGGTTGGTGCAAGAAGACTAATCTTCTCACCCCAACCCTTTTTTTTTCCTGACAAACAAGTTTTG
>SCLH01001160.1:10648-32278 GCA_004367855.1 Oikopleura vanhoeffeni | reverse complement strand
AAGTGTTATTTTCGACTTCCCTGAAACCAATTTACTCAATAGGCCAACGAAAAAATAGTCCAGCAAATGCTTTGCATTTGCTCTCTAGCGGCTCTTGTGGTCACATTGGGACATTTTTGGCATCCCTGATACAAATTAACCATAAATTTGGTGCAGCATATGCTTCGCTTTGAATTTTGGCCCGCGTAATGTACCCTTACCCACGTACATGTACTTTAAAATGTTTTATTATGGCCCAAAATTTCAAAAAGGATCGTATGTTCCAGTTCCGAACTATCTCAACGAGAAATGTGAGGTATCTACAGTATGTGAAACAATTGTTCGAGACCCAAAGCTCCAATTTCCTCTGGATTGAAATTAATTCCCCTGCCAATTATAGGTTTTGATCCAGAGAAATTTCCCTTGTTGGTCTTGAACATTTTTTTTACATACTGTAAAAAAGACAGACATTATGCTTTAGTTTGACGCAAAAAATTTGATTGCTGAAGCAGAAAAATAAAAATTTGGAACAGTTATTTTTTATTTCAATTTCATACAGTCCAAAAAAATTGGACAGTTCAAAATATTAGATTTTTAGATTAAGTATAACTTTCATCACTCGGAAAATCTAATGTTTCAAAGCATGAAATTGAATGACCAAAATAACTGTTCTAAATTTATATTTTTCTGCTTTAGTAATCATTTTTTTCGTCAATTTATACTTCAGCGGAAAATCTAATATTTTGAAGCATGAAATACAATATTTTTAATCAACGAACTCTAAAGTTCTAACATTTTCAAGGTTGCCAGTAAAATGTCTGACATCAATATTTAAATCGTAAATATTATAATATTATGTATGTATTACATATGTATTACAAGTTATTTTTTTATTTATGGCGGCGAGTTTTTTTCAAATTTAACTTTTGTACAGGGGGCCTAAAATAGGGCCCCTAATAATTCGGACGTTTTTTGATAAGATTTCGGCTCCCATCCCGATCCCGAAATAAATCTTAGAATTAAATCCCATACCATTTTAATCCCGGAAATCCTCTTGATCACTATAAATATTTATCAAGAATTGATGATATTCCTAATTTGAATACTCATTTTAGTGCCTCAAGCGAGCTCGATGAGTGAAAAATTAAAATAAATTGGGATCTTCCCGGATTTTTTTTTAAATCCATGCTATTCTTGAGAAGTTTAGTGATATAAATTCTTACATATTTGTCGAAAGCAACCCATAACCGCGATTTCTCGTCAAACATGATAAAATTGACATTTTTCGATTCCTGCAAAACCTTTATGGGTTTATCGGAGCATATTTGAGTGTCCCAAACTTGTATTTTGCACCCATCTACGGTGAATAATAATTTTTGAACTTTTTCGAACTTCATGAAACTGACATGATTTGGCATCGTTAACTGTAAAAATTCTTTTTCATTTTGCAAGTCCCACATTTTAATCGATTTGTCTTTACTTGAAGAAAATAGGAAATCTTCAGAGCTCGCCAGGCATATTATAGGCTTTCTATGGCCCAAAAGTACCCTACGACAAGTCAGGCCTTTGACGCCTTGTTCTATGCTGTCCGAAACATATGGTAAAAATTTACCAACAGTCGGCCTGGGGCTATTTTGGGTGGTTTGTTTTGTGGTACCACCGGTTAATCTGGAAAACACATTTCCGATTCGCTGTTTTGTCGTTTGACCGGAAGTTGAGGTCGATGAACCGGAAGTGGTGCTCAACGGAGAAGGACTTCGGTTTCCATCGTTTGAAATCGTTCTTTTTAGGCCAAAATCGGTGGTATCTTCCCGTTTTAGTTCGGGTTCCGCGACCAGACTCTCCACTTAATAGTTCAATGTTAAAAAAAATTAAGTACATTACGGAGAGACGCCGAAATGGCTCTAAAGTTTTTTTTGAAATTGCCCAATCTTTAAAAATGATGAGAACATAAATTATTATTTTTAATTGTAATATAACACCTTTTTCAAACGTAGAAATACAAAATAACTGGTGGTAACTAAAATTTCCGAGGCGATTATTTTAGTCATAAAAATAAACGTCTCATGAATTTCAGTTCCCACCAGTTATTTTTTTGTATTTCTGAAAAATGGTGTCATATTACAATTAAAAAAATATTTATTTTTCTTATTCTTTTCACGAATAGATAATTGACCATCCTTTTTTCTGTTTTGTTTTCAAAAAAATCGAGCTTTTCGGAGCAAAAAAGTGGTATTTCTATAATTCGTTTTCATGGTGGACACGCGCGACATATATTATCAGGGTTATACCTACGTACAGGCACATACATTACTAGAGTTGAGATCAACTTGTTTACGCATTTTTCTCATTTACGAATTTTTCCCTAATCTACGATCTTTTTTCAGATAAAATCTTTTTGTATGTAGACAAACGCCCTATTTTAATGTAACAAATGTTTTTAGATACTTACTTGCTGAATTAAGTGGCGGTACCCCGAGAGCGTGCATCATGTCCGTTTTCGCAATGCGCTTTCTTGCTGTTCTCGGAGTTTTGAGCGGGTCTTTCATAATCGGATCTTTAACTTCTTTGTCCATCAAATGGCTGATAATTTTCGTTTGAATTTCGAAATTTTTTTCTAAAAAGACATTATTTAATTTTTTTTTACATGCAATTTTTTGAACTACTGTCGTATTTGTCTAAGCGGAGGTTTTTGACATTTCAAAACAATCTCAAAACGTCCGCTTAGGTGATTAACTGATTAGGTCGTTCGATTTAAGTTGTGCTTTTTTGCCGAAGCCGTGATAAAGACCCCAATGTTTCATTTTTGCATTTGGATCTGACACCGCTTAAAAATGGCCGCTCCCAAGCTGATTTTTTAATTTCAAATTATTTTCCGGATTTAGAGGGATTTTTCCAAAATGAGGAATTTGAGACATTTTTAGGAAATCCCTTTAAAATCCGCAAAATAATTTGAAATCAAAAAATTAGCTTGAGAGCTATTTTCAAGCATTGTCAGATCAAAATGCGAAAATAAAAAATCGGATTTTTATCAAGGTTTTGGCAAAAAATAACATTTAAAATTGTTCGACCTAAATAATGTATTACCTTGAGATGTCTAAAGACAAATACAACCAGAAGAAATACATTCCTGAAAGTTTAAAAGGCGTCTTTCGCGCTGATTTTTGACTCCAGAACATAATTACAATGTAAAATTATGACAACACAGGTTCACCGGTGAAACTTACGCGTATTAATTGCTGAATATTATTAACTATAGCAGGAATTTATGAAAAGTTAGAATATCTATAAAAAAATCGTTCAGCTAAATCTTTTTCACCTAAAAACTGGAAGTCCGATATTTTCAAGCTGACGATTATTTAATTTGTTATATAAATAGCATGTGAACGGTAATCCGACTACAATCCATGCCACCGTTCCAAATAAAATATTTGGGATTAATTATCACAACACTAAATAAATGAATATGATGAAAAAAAATGAACGTGACAAATTTTTGTTTTATCAAAAAATCTTTCCAAAAATTGTATTTCATTTCTGGATTGTAGTGAGTTATGGATAGATTTGTATAAGGATTTCTTACAAATTTTTTTATTTTTCCTGGATTGACAGTTACAGGGGTCGTCGTCGCAAGTAATAACACCTGACGCTAATCGAGAAACATGCTTATTATGCCAGGCATAAAACAATATAACTTATATTATATAAGCCTCTCAATACCATCATTTTGCGACGAAAACCCCCTCAAGAGAGTGGGCGTCGATAATTACGCTGTTTTTTCTGAAGTTTTCAAGTGCAGTTTCTAAGAAACTTAGTATAAAAAAGTTATCCTTTTTTTTTAAATATGTAGGATAACTCTTCAGGATTTCGGCAGTGCCACTCAGATCATCAGATTATCCAACCTACGCTCAGAAAATGATATTTAGCAGGCCTCCTTGAAAAACACTAAAAAGCCTACTCCTCCTTCATTTCTCATGTTTTTTTTTCTAATTTGAC
Source organism: Oikopleura vanhoeffeni (assembly GCA_004367855.1). Lineage (NCBI taxonomy): Eukaryota > Metazoa > Chordata > Appendicularia > Copelata > Oikopleuridae > Oikopleura > Oikopleura vanhoeffeni. Next base: position 28,303 of record SCLH01001160.1, on the reverse strand, counting down.
ATGCGGGCTTAATATATGAATACGGAAGGATTCTAAGACCGTTTTTATTGAATTTATGCCCCTAGTGGCCAAAACAGCCAATTCGGAGCATTTTGGGAGGCTCACTAAAAAGCCTACTCCTTCTACAATTTACATGCGATTTGTTAAATTCATGCTTCAAATGAATGACAAAGCCCAGCGCTAGAGACTCTAATCATCCTTTTGTTGAAATTTTGTCTTGGGTTCTCTGAAAACTAATCTGAATTTCAGATTTTTTCCAAAATTTTACAAATATTTTTGAGAAAAACAATGAAAAATTGAATTTAAACCTTTTTAGAGAAATATTTAGAGCTCAACGTGTTAATTCGCAAAAATAAAACTTATAAAACCTTTCCAGATCAAAAATGGTACCTTTAATTCCAAACCCTCCTTAATTTTACTTATAATTTCAACCCCCGGAAAACCGGCTTTTCTTTGAAAAAAGCTTAAAACTAAAAAAAATCATTTAACCCTCCGAAGCATATAAAAAAAAGTTCCGCCGAGGCATAATAGCCTTTCAGGGGGCTATACTTTGAGCGTTGTTTACAGAAAACTCTTATAAGATAATAGCTTGTTAGTTCAGTGTTAGTGATCAAAGTGTGTGAAGGGTTAAGAAGTTTTCGAAAAAAAAATTTCATATTCTAGAAATTTTATGTTTAATTCTAGAAAAAAACGTTTGAAAAAGCAAGGTTAATTAAACAGCGTGATACTACCTCATGGTAGGCTCCAGGAAATGTATGTTTATCTGAATAGTGCGCAGTGCTCTGTTTTACTCATCACTTTTGTCTGATTGACTATATCTGTTGGGGAATCAAAAAATATTTTTAAATAAGTTCAAAATATTCATGAAAAAATCACGTTTTTTAGGAAAAATTGTTAGTTTTCCTCGATTTAATGAAATTATTTGATTATTATTACAATATTAAGGCAATATTGTATGAGAGTACAATCTGGCATGATTTTCAAAATTATATATTTTTTCAAAAATAATTTTTATCTATACTTATATTCAAAATAAGATATTTTGAAATATCACTCCCAAAAAATATTCTTTGCTCCAGATAATGTCCAGAAGGCTAATTTTCTTGCAAATTGTACTCAAAAACTTTCCTAAAAACTGGCTTATTTGAAATTTTAATTCGAAATTTCGATCAAAAGAGTATTTCTTCGGAAGTAAAACTAAGCGAAAAATCGTCTTTCAATCAATTTGTCATAAAATTTGAACTTAGTATCCAAACAATTTTTGGAAATATTTTTAGATTCACATTGTTGAATTTTAAATTGTATATAAGGAGAAGTTTCTGCGATCATTTTTTCAATCATTTTTGGCTGATTTAAAGTGACTTTAGCCTTTCAAAAGGCTATATGCCTCGGAGGGTTAAGTAAAAAAAACTCGGTAGAAAATTCTCTACAAAATAGGTGTATCAAAAAGTATTATACTTTAAGCTGGATATCGACGCCACTCCTTAACCCCTGTGAGCACAGAAAAAATGTTCCGCCAAGGCAGGCCCGAGCTATATATAAAATCACAATTTTTCATAAAAATGGTTATTTTTCCCTATAAAAGCAGATTAGTACACTTCTGATATTATTTTGGGTCGATATACTAAATCAAGTGACTCTGTGGACAATTTTTAATTGCTTAAATTATTTTTTTAATGATTAAATATTTTCGTGAAATATTTAAAATTTGAAAATTTTGAAATATCACTTCTGAAAAAAATTATCTGTTGCTGGTATACCAATTAATCTTGTTTGTGAGTGTCCAACTATGCACAAATTTCCTAAAAACTGGCTATTTTCAAATTTTGATTGACTTAATAGGTCGTATTTGTTTTTTTAGAAGTAAAAGTTCAGAAAAAAAATCTCAAAAAATCAACCCCCGTAATATTTGAACAACATTTGCATAAGAAAAAATAACTATTTTTTCGGAATCGCGCAAAATTTTTTATGATGTATTTGGACGAGGAAATTCTAAAACTGTGCTTTTGCTGCTTAAGATGTGTTCGGTTCCTCATTGGTTATTATGTCATAAAAATGCACCAAATCAATTATGTTTATGTTTTGAACGCATAAAAAACCAAATGACAACAAAAATTTTTTGAAAATTTTGCGTTTTTTGGATTTTTTTCAAGTATTTTTCTCAAAATTATGTCAAAATAACGTTTGTGTCAATTTGACCACTAAAACTTCAAAATATCGGTGTGACGTAAGCCAACTTTCTCTTCAGTGTTTCCCAGCTTTCTTTTGAGCCATTTTTCGAAAAAATCGAAGTACATTTTTTTTCGGAAATTTTTCCAAGTGACATTGAAAAATTCATATTTTGAGTTTGGGGTCGAAATTGCAAAAAAACGCCGCTGTAAAGTTTTTATTTGTTTGAACTAGCTTTTGCAAATTTGAGTTAATTGTGCAAATTTAACCTGGGAGGAGATAGATTTTTCGAGGCGTCAGGTCAAAAAAACGTGGTTTCTGCATGTTCTAGAAAAATATAGCATTATCGACAAAAACGCCACTGTAAAGTTTTGAATAGTAATATTATACAGGTTGTAAAAAATTAAGGTTTTTTCATAATAAAACCTGGGAGGAGATAGATTTCTGTTTTGCGTTATGTCTTCTTGTTTCGCTTAAATGTTAAGCATAAATGTGTCACGGAGTGTAAGCATGACAAAAAGTTTTGACACATTTATGACGCAAGCTGAAGGCTAGTTCTAACAAACTGGCTAATCTGAGATGGATATCCTTGAAGCAGTGTTTGGCTAATATTTTATCGAGAATATGTCAAATTAGGGACCGGGATACCCTTAAGTATGCTCAAGTCTTTATATAGGCCTCTGGGCTCACACGGGTTAACGGCAAATCAGTAAAATTAAAAAAACCTACAATTTTATTGTTTTGAATAAAAAGCACCTTTCTTTAAATTCCAAACACGATTTAGAAATAATATAGGAATTATGGAAAATTTCTGTTTTACTCGGTTTCTAACATATACTTATAATGCTCTTACCCTTTGTTTCCAATTCAGCCCTAGCTTTTTGATAATTTCCAGTAATACTCCGTTTTTCGGCATTTATAACCGCCTGACCAGTAACGAAAAAGGGAATTATTTGCTCCATGATATAAACTAATTCATTTTTCTGCATTTCATGAACATCAATAACCGGTTCTTCATCGTTTAGGTCACATAATTGGCCCTGAGCTTCGTCAATTCGGCTAGTAATGTATTCCAAGTGATCTTTATTCGTATCAGACTAAATAGATTTATGTTTTCTGTTTTGTCTCGCCATATATCGCGAGATTTAACATAGCCTATGTTACATATGCGATAGGCACATCAAAACGATTTTACAATAATTTTTAGTTAAAAAATCAAGATTGGCTTGACGAATGGCTTTTTCAAATAAACTTGGATTTTTGAACCCAAGGAAAAAATTTCAACACTACAGTAGAATAAAAATATTGGTGTCAGATATCAAAATTTGACCCTTACCATTTTTCTAAAACTCAATTTAAAACTGTTTTTCGAAAAATGACTCACCTTGTCTTCTTCGATTCTTTTCCGTTCAGTCATCAATTTTTCAAGTTCATTCTCGACATCTTTTATAGCCTCTTTTGCCGCAATTGCGGATTTGAGCCTTTGCTGAATCACAGTCCAGCTCTGAATAAATACATTGAATGCTATATGTAAAATATATACATGTGTTATAATAATGATTAAAATTTTGAAACCATTATTTGTTGCTCTTTTGTTGTTTAACTTTCTAAGATAGGTGCTTCATAACATGAGTAAGGTCGTTTTTTTAGACTGACCCACTGTGATTTCGACTGGGAGAACTAGACAAGATAGCGACAAATGGTTTTTGTTGCATGTGAAACCTTGGAAAAAAATATACTGTAGAATTTTTTTTCGGCTTCCTAGGTTGATCACGTGACCGGAAATAAATCTTGGAAATTGCTCGAAATTACCGAAAAACAAAATTTTCACCATTACAAATTCGGTCAAGATTAAGATGCATGAAACGTTCGTCGCTATCTAGTCTGGTTCTTTCAGAACAGATACTCCTCAAGTGTGTCATTCTTAAAAAAATGACCTGACCTACAGTATGTGTTTTTTTTACTTGCGAAATGAGAATTGTCCTTTGGGTAATTACGGCCAATAAAAAATGGTAACCAGGCAAATTATATTTTCAAACCCTGACATCGGCTATAGCTTGGCTTTCAAAATAAAATCCACCTAGTTACCGTTTTTAATTGGCCGTAATTACCTAAATGACAATTTTCATTTCGCAAGTCAAAAAAACACATACTGTATATTTTGACTGGGTCCAGATAAAATAGCTCAAATAACGAAGAAAATTCATTATACAGGATGTCCCATTTTTGGGCCTTGCTCCCTTGCGACGCTATGGATACTTTCATCAAGCAAGCGCTGTGATTGGCCACTGATGACGCACAAACAATGGTTTGTTTTTAAGTAGACAAAGCATTTGCAATGGCTGGCGTATCCTCGTGAGTGAATGAGGCCCAAAAAATGGGACATCCAGTACATTATGTAGACGAACGTGTTTTTTCAAAATCACATTGCTTTTGGCCAAGTTTTGGCTGCTAAAGCAATGTCCTTTGAGACGATGTGTTTAAAGACAAACACGACAGTAAGTCTAGTAAATACAATTGCTTATAACAAAACATACCTTTAAATAACTTGGTCTATTAGACATTTTTTTCCTAGAAGACCGCATATTGCCTTCACTATTCAGAAAACCATTTGTTGAACTTTTCAAATTCTTTGAATTAGTTTTTACTTTTTGTTTCAAATCTTGAATCTCGCGCTGACGTCTCTGAAGCAGTTCTTCCTGGCTGTGAATAATTCGTTCTTGTTGGACATTATTGCTTTCTTTGAGTCGCACATTTTTCTTTAATTGAGTTATTTCTTTGCGACTCTAAAATTTTTGTATTTACATTTTGTGTTATAAATGTAATTAAAAAAATTTCACATCGATATTGGTGAAAATTTATAAATTACCAGTTTTCCCAATGATTTAAATTTTAAGATAACGTGGATGTGACTCTAATTTGCAAAATAATTATTTTGGAAATATACAAAAAATGTCATTTTTTTTAGAAAAAAGCTTCAGAAAACGTTCTGAAAAAATAATCAAAATTTTCAAAAATAATGTTTATGAAGTGAAATTAGGGCCTAAAAATATTTTTTCAAATTTTGTTTAGATTTTAATCGACTTTTAACTTTCAAATACTGCCCTTTTAAAGTTAAGGGAATGGTGCTGACCAATAAAGCGTAGGCGTGTAAGCAAAAAGATATGAATTTATAGAAAAACGTAGGCGTGTTATTCATTGTGAGAAAGTGAGAGACGTCAGAACAAAAATTAATAATGGAGAAGATTCAGAATTAAATTTTCTAAATCGTCACTTCCTCAGAAATAACCTGCAATTTTCGGTCTTCAATCAACAGGTGTTTTCCGAAAATAAAACATAACCTACGCAATTTATCAAAATCACTTGTGAAGAAATAAAAATTTACTGAACGACGTCAGAACAAAAATTTAAAATGGAGCAGATTCAAAAACAAAATTCCGAAAAAAAGACTTCCTCAGAAATAACCTTTTTGGAATTTTTCTAACATTTCAAACTAATTACTAAAGTTATGGATAGAAGGAAAATTTGTTTTTCGAATTTGTTCCTAGATTTTTTAGTATTTAGTTACCTGGAAATCTTTGTCCTTAAATAATTTGGCTTCATCCCTCATTTTTTTGATCATGTCAACCTTTTGTTTTTTCATTTCTTGTACTTTATTTTTCGCTTCTAATAATTGTCTCGATTTCGTTTCTTCCCGCCGCTGAAGTTTTTCATTTTCTTTTCGTTGTTCTTGAAGTTGTTTTAATTCATTTCGCAATCGTTGTAGTTTAGCTTCCATTTCTTTCACTTTTGGTGAGTTTTTAGGTTCTTTTGTATTTTTTATTGCAAGGGCTAAATCCCGTTCTATTTGGGGAATTTATGGTATTTTCGATAATTTCAGACATTTTCAAAAGTCCTACATATCATATGCAAAAGGTGAACATTTAGAAATAATCAAGTCCGCATAAAATAACAAATCTATTTTTGCTCGCACAAAAATACAATTTTCATCGAATAGCTAAAATCTAAATGCAATTTCAGGATCCTCGTTTAATTTCAATTTCAAGTCTTTTTTATCGGAAGTTCCATCAAGTAAAGTTAACTGAAGGGCTTTCTAGCCATGTTTTTTTGTATCCCTTTAATATTTTACATTTTAAAAATTAACCTACGCGTGCGCATCTGTATTTTAGTTTTTGGCCTATTTTGGTAATTAATAAGGGTACACAATTAATAGGGTCCCACGTTAACTATATTTTTTCGAATTTACGTTCCCTTTCCTTTTTCTGCTTCTTGAATTTTGCATTCTAGCATATTTAATTGATTTTCATAATTTTTTCGTTGAAGTTCAAGATTTGCCATTGTCGTTTCCAGCTGCATCACAAGCTGTTCGTTCAAGTCAATTTCGTTGCTGAAATATGAGTTAATTATTGATAGACTTACAGGAGAGTTTGGTTATTTTCCTGATTTTACAAATTAAAATCGACAAAGTTCATAACCATACTCTACTGTTTTAACATGCCCCCCTCTTCGTAAAAAACTCGAAGTATATCGTGTAGATATAAGGGTCAATAGTTAAATGTATAAAATGAAAGTTCTATACATTTTGAATTGCCAAATATTATGGCGGCGTTTTTTCGCTTTGATTAACCATCTTTGCTTTAAATTTCATTTTAAAAGGCAAATAAATTGATAGACAGAAAAATTTGAATAAAAAATAATTTCCGTTTTTATGCAATTTCATAATAATTTTTATTTAAAAAATTCATAAATGTTGCATTTAGAAGAAAAAACTCAAATTAATCCCAATTAACTTAAAAAACTACGCTCTAAAAAAAGTTAACTATTTTGCTAAAGCAAAGAATACTCTCGCCGAAGAATGAAGAAAAACGTTATTTTTGGAAATAAAAAGATGTTTGTCAAGAATTTTATGGATATTTTTTCCGATTGAAAAGATTAATTATAATTTTAAGGATTTATTTGCAATTCGTATTCTAAAATCCTTGTTTTTCAAGGACAAAAAACAATTTTTTTGGAAAAGTACAAAAAATTGAATTTTTTTTGCGGTTTGTATGGAATTAAAAAAAATTGATGCGAAAGATACCTTCAGCAAATAAAAGTGCGAAATACCAAATTTATACATTTTACTATCGACCTGATATTCAGGACATCATGTATTTCATGATGTCTAAAAATACTCCGGATTCCGGCGGAATAAATAATTTTTGAGGGTCACTTTTCCAAATATGACACCATATGATAAATTTTTTTTTTATCAAAATCCTACCTGATTTGTTCACTGGAATTATTTGTCAATTTTTAATGTTTTCGCATTTTTGATATCTAAAAAGACACCGCTTAGGTAGCCTTACCTTATTTCGTTTAATTCGTCTGATCTGATTTGAGCTTCATTTTGATATTTTTGGACATCTTCAGCTTCGGCGTCGTCATCGTCTTCGATATCATCTTGGTCGTCTTCTTCTTCATTTTCGGAATCTTGAGGACTAGGGTCACCGCTTTCACTAACGGACGAACTGATAAAGGTGGTTAAATAATGGAAATTAATATTCAAATAAAAAAGTAAGATATAATTAACTTTTTTGAACAAAAAACACACAAATATTTTAAAAGGATCTAACATCATCGCCTATATTCTTGTTCCGCGACTATCCACTATTTGGGCTTACGCAATGCTATTATTTAACGTCATCCGCTCACATTCAGGCGGGGGTACAGTACATAATCGACAGAGTATAAGAAAATGAGAATGTTTTTTTTTTTCAAATTTCAAATTAATATCATAATTCTGCGTCATATTCTACTGCGCATCTTATATTACTCTCATTGTAAGGGCATATTAAATTTAGCCGCATTTAGCATTAACTTATATCATATAAAAACATTTTATTCTTGTTGAAATTTTCGAAAAAAAAATTCATTTTTTTTCTGTAATATTGCATATTTTTATAAAGAACGGCTACGGTTAAATACCAGAAAATTCAGATTTATATGCTCAAAATTGAAGTGAGTGCTAACGATGAGGGTCTAAAAACTCATTATCTGACCATTAATGGGCAGAAAAAAAATGTGCGCAGAATTGTTTCTTATCCTGACTATGCTGGATAAAATGATACCGAAATTATTAGAAGCATACAGTTTGTAAACTCATTTATCGAGAACAACAATCTAGAGTGAAATAGAGAGAACGGACACATGATTGGTCAATTAAATTTTTGCGCTTATTGGCTACTCATAACATAAAATTCACATACATGATTTAGCGAACCTAGGCTAGATTCGCTAATTGACACAAAACCATTTTTTCATTTTCTGTATCTCATTTATTTCTAACTCTTGAAATGGAATAAACCGAAACGTTGAAAATACAATTTTTTAATTGACAAATTAATATAAATTTACATACTGTAGTTTAGTATAAAAGCGGTTTAGATGGCTTGTTAGAAAATAAGTGGTGAATTTATGAGGTTGGCAGTAAAGAAATCAAAATTCTTTATTATGCTATTTTTTGGTTATTTGTTTACTCAAAATGATTAAATTCACGATTAAAAATTAAAAGAGGAACAAATTTTACAAACCTTACTTTCGAAAAAATTGAAGATTTAGAATTTCAGTCTTTTTAGTACTGTTGATTATCTGTTAAAATGAAACTGTTTAGTCAAAACTATAAATGAATATAAATTCACTTTGATTTGATTTGGTTACCTTGACCTAACACCAATTCGTTTCATTTCAATTTCATATTTTGCTCTTTCGATAAGTTCTTTTGGATTTTGTGGATTTATCGAAACCTCCCGAGCAGAGCCAATGCGTGGGCGAGAATTTCGAAGCTCTGCTTGGGCAAGTTTCATTTTTAAGTCTTCGATTTCTGCTAAATAGCCTTTTATCAGCTCCATAGTGTCGGCATCTTGCCCTTCTAAATTTCCAATTTGGAGCTCGACAAGTCGTGATTTTTGTCGTTCGATTATTTCCTGAATAACAAGTTTTACATAAAAAATATTTTTTGCGGGCTTTTGACCACTCAGAATTACCATAGCCGACTATTTTAAATTATTATTTCGGAATTTTAATTTTTTGATAAAATTCAAAATTTTAAAAGTGAAATAATCTTTTCAGAATTAAAATCCGCAAAGTCTGCCAGGTGCTACAAAATGCTAGACCTTCGAACCTACATTTTTTTTGTTGAAAGTTGGCCATAAAAAAATTGGCTAAGGCGGTTTTTTTTCAGCGGGATAATCAGTTGCACGAGTTTTTCTCGAAGATGGGTGAACCGATTTTGAAAATTCCAAAAACAGATGGGAGTCAATAGTTTGATATCTTGCATAACGCTCTTCGATTTTCAACCCGGATACCGGAATTCCGGTAATTACCGGTTAAATCTAAAATTGTCGGTTTCTCGGTCACTGTTGGTGATATGAGACTGATTTTTTTACCTTTCGTGTTCAAATTTTCTGACCTTTATTTTTAGGGGTCAAATAACAAAATGACTCATTTGGGGTCATGTTACATATCACCAACAGTCACCGAGAAACCGACAATTTAAGATTTAACCGGTAATTACCGGAATTCCGGTATCCGGGTTGAAAATCGAAGAGCGTTATGCAAGGTATCAAACTATTGACTCCCATCTGTTTTTGGAATTTTCAAAATCGGTTCACCCATCTTCGAGAAAAACTCGTGCAACTGATTATCCCACTGAAAAAAACCGCCTAAACATAATTCCACAATTAAAAAAATGTTCGTTCCAAATTTTTAAAATTTCAAAATGGGGATTGTTTTCTAAATTGTTGACTTAGGTGATAGCCAAATTTTTTAACCTTCATTAAAAATGGCTTTTTATATTACACTTTGCCCACATCAATTAGCAAAAAAGTTAGCATCCTTAAAAAGGATGACAATTTCATATGAGGTTCTATAGGTTTTTACGGAAGTAAACAATTCACCGATATTTTTATGAAAATATCTTCAAAATAAAAATAAAATAGGAACTGTTCTAAAGCCGGAAAGCTTCAAAAAATAATTTAAAATGGACGACCAAAAGTTTTATAATAATTTCACCTCTAGAATATTCAATAAAAAAATCACCTGAAAATCTTTAATTTTTATTTTAAGAATTTTGACCTCTTCTTGTAACATATAATTTTCTTGGAACATATCATTATATCCCGCTACAACATCGCCAGACCCCTTTTCGCTCGACGCATCTCCACCACCACTTGATTTATATATGGCCAATTCTGAAAGGGCCTGTAAACAGGATTGCTAATTTTATCGTGTTTTTATCACCATGATTTTCCGGCTATAACGGATGAAAATTAAGGTCGTTTTTTTAAGCTTGTTCAATTGTGATTTCGACTGGGAGAACTAGACAAGATAGCGACAAAATATACGGTAGAAAATTTTTTGGCTTCCTAGGTTGATCACGTGACCGGAAATCAGTCATCGAAATTGCTCAAAATTACCGAAAAACTGGTTTTGAAATTAAAACAAAACTATGCCTTCTTTTAACAATGAAAAAGTGTTTAAACGGGTAAACTTAGACAACGATAGCAAACCTTCCCTGAGAAAGCTGGGTGCGTAAGAGGGCCAATTGTTTTGACGACGAATCTTGATTTTGAGTTATTCGATTTTTTATATTTCTGGCGCGATTTGCATATTTGAGGGTGTTTAAAGTTTCCATGAAGTCGGAATCAGAAGGAGAAACGCAGGCAATCATGATGGTTCTAGAATTACCACCAAGAGAATCTTGTAAAATTCGAGTAATTTTGCTGAGATTAGGTTACAAATATTTTTAGGCACATTTTTATAGACAATTTTGCTGATAATAATTGCAAAAAAAATAAAGAATTCAAGACAAACTTTACTTTGGTTTTCGTCTATAAGGGCAGCTGAGATTTTTCCATATTGCCATTAGGTTTCAGTGCCATATTGTTCTTATTTTTCAAAATGCTTCAAGAAATTTAAAAAATTTTACAGACCATTCATCTACAGGGTGTAACGTTTTTCCCTTCTTTTTTCCAAATTGAATAAATCTGAATTCCGCTGTTTTGATTGGTTTAATTTGAAAAAGACGTAGGTTTTTGCCAAAATTGATCGTTCTCATTAGCAGATAGCAATTTATGCAAATCGGAAAAAAGAAAGAAAAAAACGTTACATGCTGTATAATAAAAATTTATTTTCGCCATAAAATAATGAAGACATTTTTTTGCTCGCCACATTAAAATTTTCGATAAATGGCATATTGTCCCTACTAGTCCATTTTGTCTATATTATATAGGGACATGCCAAAATAAAAAGCCTAGGTTTTGAGCATATTGTCCTTAAAGAGGGCGTCCTTATATACGTATCCTTATCACTAATATTTTCTGAAAAGTCACCCAATTAGAGGTAATTGGATTTTTTAGAGTTATTTTTGGGACTTTGAAAACACATTTTCGCAAAAAACAGATGTGATAAGTGATCCAGTTTGTGGTTACCCACTTTTTATTAAATAAAACTTTATTATAATGAAAATCGGATTGATATGAAGATCTAATTTAGTTTGCTCTGTCTCCCAATAATTTTAAAATATCAAATATTTGTTAACCCTAGCTATCTCTGTAAGGAACATGGCTATTTTTCTTTGAGACATCTCCCAAGGCCGAAATAACATTTCCTAGCGCCAATAATCCTTGATTAATACTTATTCCTTCTTTTGCCCTATCTCCAGTAGCACCAGTTCTTTTCAGCCTTTCCGAGCCGGCCAAATCGACAAAATGAAACTTCGAAGAAACTGTTTCCAGATCTATGGCACCCTTTTATGAAGATTTATACGGTGAAGGTACTTTAAGTACGGAAAATTGTTTAAATTGCATATTTTTTCTAAAAATTTGGTAAAAGAAAAGTTTGGAAATTTGGGATTTTTATGAAATTTTCAAATCAAAAAAATGTCCTTGCTAGAACTAAAGCTATTTTTGATAGGTAAACTGCGGAATTATTGTCGACAGTATTATCTTCGCAAAAAAACAAATTTTTTATCCCTGCTTGAATTCTGATCCTACTCTTTTCATAACCAATTAAATACAGTTTTCGGGCTGATGTGTGGTGTCTTTATAAGAACTTTAGAGAAAATATGAGCGACACCTACGCATTTGAATATGATTTTGTCGTAATAGCCGATATCTTAAAATTGTTTCCATAATAAAATAAATCATGATAAAAATGAAGTACAGAAAGCTCCTATATATCTATTGAACATAGAAATTTTAAAAACGAATTTTTATATTTATATAAGGTCGCCTAAAAGTTTTTGCAATGTCTTGCCGTATTTCGCAAGATTTAACGTACACGAATCGGTTTTTAAATGTCCACGTTCAATAAATATGAAAGCCTGTTGCACTTTATTTTTTTCATGGATCATTTTATAATGAACACAATTTTAGGATATTGGATATTAGGACACAATCATATTCAAAGCCGTAGGTTTCCCTCATAAGTTGTACAATATGTCTTTCTAAGGACACCAATTATCCCTCGAAAAATTACAATATATTATCAAACTGTACTTACATTATAATAATTTACAAAATTTGGTCATTCTTTTTTGTTTTGATTAAACATTTTCTCAAGTAATCTATGTTGATTCAGAGTTAAATTAATGTAAACTTCGCAACGTTTTAAATCTTTTAATCCCTTTCCTTTTTGCTTTCATCGGTACTCGGTACGCCTCGGGTCTGTTTTATCGTCAACGTAAAGACAGCGTGAGACCTCGAAGATTGAGTGTTCATTTTGGTCGACGCCGTGGTTCTAATGATAACATTTATATGGTTTTTCTTGATGATTTTCAAAGTAGAATTTTGATTTGATCGTTTTGTTCATGATTTGTAGCTCATTATTAAAAAAATATACATATAAAATCCCATTTTATCGGCTTTTGACCGATTTTCAGCAGCCTTGAGTTTCAGGTAGAAAAATTCAAAAACGAAGAAAAATTCAAATATTTATACACACTACAAAATTATGGTTTTTAAAAATAAAAATAATTTTTTTAAAATTTACGTTCATTCATTTTTAGGGTGTCGTTTTGCCCAAAAAAAGCACTTTCTTCTCGAAAATGGCCCAAAATATCAGTATTTATGTGGTTTTCTCCATATATACATGTGTCCATATATACTGTAGTCCTTTAAAAGTCGAAATTCGCATTTCCCACCCTACTTTAGACACATTTGACAGTAATTGATTTTCACTGTTTTTAACAAAAAAATTGAAAATGGAATTGATCCCGAAACGTGGTAAAATAATTTTATATTAAAATTCTAATATAATTTGATAAAGCTGACCTATTTAAAGCTCCTTTTTGTAGCAATTCCATCGTTTGCTCATAACTTGTCGATTGTACGGAAGCGAGGCCATCACAGACAATCCCGTCTTTTCCATCTTCTCGAATTCGAATTTTTTTCTCAAAACTTGGTTCGAATAAATCTAGGAGATTCTCGTGGTAGATCTCCATGAATTGAACAGAGACGTAGAAATCGGGTTTGATTTCGTCTTTGGCCTGATTTAGAATTACAAGATATTTCTACAGTATTTATTTAACTTATAAGCAGACATTATTAACATGTAAAAATGATTATTGAACACAGTTTCCGGCGTCAATATAAAAGTGGTGATTGAAAACAATTTCTTCGCCAAATTAATTACAATTTCGATTATTTTCATCTTCTTTTATTTTGAGAATTTGAAGCCCCGATTAGCGAAAATGCATTCAAACAGCGTTTTTGACCAAAAAATTTAATTTATATTGGGTTTTACAAAATAGTTTTCTTGGTGACTTTCGCTCAACAGGACTTAAAATCCCCAAAACAAGATACGAAGATACTGTCCATGTGAAAACCTGTCGATTTATCCATATAAAAAAAACGTTAAAAGAAGTTTGGTAGTAATCGGCCAAGTAGATGGAATTTTATTTCAAGAAAAGTACATTTCAAAAAATTCCATCCATTTTTATAATTGGAAATATTGCTTTGATGGTAAAAAAAGTGATAAAAACAAGTAAAAAATATAGAAAAATTTTCCGGCAAGCCAACTTTTCCGTTTCAAGTCATTTTATTACATTTGTATACTAACCGAAAAATAGATGTTTCAAACATCAGCAACCCACGCTTTAATCATATCATGGGTGTCATTATGTCCATAAGGACCTACATTTCGAAAATACCCAAAATTGTCAGAATTTCTGTCGTTTTGTCTATATATACGCAGTCCGTATACACACATTTGACAGCAGGAGAACAATAATACATTTGTAATGAATTTGGCGGAAAAATTGTTCTCAATTCAATGGAATGAAAGACTCCTTCAATTCAAATATATTTTTATTTTAATTTTTTCCTGAGCTTCCGCTTGCCGTATTTTGATACCATTAAAAATTTGTTTGAGTGCCCTAGGAATCATTCCTGCAAATTCTTCCTTCAAATTTAGCTCAAACCCAGTGCCCATAGTGTGGGTTTTTCCTGCTCCAGTCTGTCCATAAGCAATCACAGTTGCATTGAAACCGTTAAAACAACCTTCGATGAGGGACTGAACTGATCCAACTAAAAATAATTTGAACGTTTTGCAAAGGTTTTTTTTATAATCTACTATCAATTTTGTCTATAAGGACACGTTTGATTTTGCTGTTTTGTCCATGTGAAAATATTCATAGTTAAATATTCACAAGGTCTTTTTTTTTAAGCTTGTTAATTTAAGGGGTATCTTTTCTCAGAGAACCAGACTAGATAGCGACAAACGGTTTTTTGCATCTGAATCTTGACCGAATTTGAAGTGGTGAATTTTTCTTTTTTCCGGTGATTAAACGGTTTTTTGGTAATTTTGAGCAATTTCGACGACTGATTTCTGGTCACGTCATCAACCTAGGAAGCCAATAAAAAATTTCTACCGTATATTTTTTCCAGGGTTTCACATGCAAAAAACCATTTGTCGCTATCTTGTTTAGTTCTCCCAGTCGAAATCACAATCGAACAAGCTTAAAAAACGACCGGTCGTCGCATTTTAAGGGTTTTTCAATAGCCAATTGTCGCTAAAGTACAAATCGTCGGACCAACTTTTACCTCTTTTTGATATATTTAAACAAAAATCTTGCATCCTAAAAACAATCGAAAGTGACGGATGGCTCGTCCAATCAGAAACGTGCTTACAAAATTNTGTATCTCCTCCCTGAGTTTTCAAGGTTCAACAATGATTCATGATTTAAATTAACCGGACAAAACGTGAGCAGACCAATATGAAGAGTTTTTGGAAAAATTCGTCGATTTGGCTTCAGAATCACCAAAAACAGTATTTTGACCTTATGTTAACTGGTGCAAAATACAGTTTTTTGGTGATTCTGAAGCCAAATCAAAGAATTTTTCAAAAAACTCTTTATATTGGTCTGCTCACGTTTTGCGCGGATTATTTTAATCAATGAATCATGTTTGAACCTTGAAAACTCAGGAAGGAGATACATTTTGAAAAAATAATCCGTCATATTTGTAAGCACATTTCTGATTGGACGAGCCATCCGTCACTTTCGATGTTTTTAGGATGCAAAATTTTTGTTTAAATATATCAAAAAGAGGATAAAAGTTGGTCCGACGATTTTGTACTTTTGCGACAATTGGCTATTGAAAAACCTTAAAATGCGACGACCCCCTCAAGCATGATAGGTTAAAAATTGTATATTTAAAAATGCTTTCAAGGTTTTAACCCTAATTTTACACGTTAAGGGGGTATGCGACTCTGATTATAAAGGGCCTAAAGAGGCATTACAAAAATGCTCCAAATTGATACGGGGTGATAATTAAGTGTACTAAAAACCCAATCATCAAATATTTTTTTTTCGAAATTTTCGCATTTTTTCGATTTTTTTTAAGTATTTTTGAAAGATGAAGTTAAAAATACCGTTTGCTCAAATTTGACCACTAAACTTCAAAATATAGCTTGACGTAAGCCAACTTTCTCATCAGTGTTTCACTGGCTTTCTTTTGAGCCTACTTGCGGAAAAATCGAGCCATTTTTTTTCGGAATTTTCGGAAAATGACCAAAAAAATCATATTTCGAGTTTTAGCTCGAAATTGCAACAAAAGCTTCTCCATTATCTCTTTAAAATTTCTTTGAGGATACTTGATAAAAATTTGAGCTATTTTGCAAACATATCCTCGGAGGAGATAGATTTTGAAGTTGCAATTGTTAAAAAATCGGCGGTTATTTGGCGTTCTAGAATTGTTCAGTCGCCGGATCGAAAAAAGCTCTCATTAAAAATTTATATACTACGTTACGTGATCTGTGACAATTTGAGCTCAATTGGATATACAGGGTGTAGATTTTTCCCTTTTTTTTTTTTTTTTTCCAAATGGTTACACTTCGGATTTCCGCCGTTTTATTGGTTGAATCTGAAGAAAACCTACGTCTTCTCAGATTCAACCAATCAAAACGGTTGGAAATCAGTGTACCAGTTTGGAAAAAAGAAGGGAAAAATCTTACACCATGTACCGTCTGGGAGGAGATAGATTTTGAAATTTTGAAAATGTCACCTTGTTACGATACTGTACCTATTGGTGTAATGGTCAAAAATAATTTGTGGTGTACTTTTTCGCAAAGATTAAGGAATAGATCTACAATTAGCATTTTCGGTTTTTCTCATGAACTGTTAGTTTTCAGTATATATTTCACCCGCGAAATGTCAAATCAGAGTCGCATACCCCCTTAAATGGCCTTTTTACTTTACACGAGCATAGACTATGCTGCATAGTTACCATATGTTGCTTCCTGCGTGCTGTCAAGGTCGAAAACATAGTCGTATGTAAATGATTTGTCTTTGCCAAGTGTTATCTGAGGCTCTCCAGTGGTGACAAAAGTACAAACCTAAAAATGGGATCATTTTTTATTCGTAAATTTTAACGGAAAAATACGAAATTTTTTAATGAATTTAAAGTTAGCTAAAATTAGGTTTATATCGCTTCTAAGTCTCGAGATATAGCCGCCGGGGTACCCCTTCAAGTAGCTGGGTTAAAAACGACCTAATTATAATATTTTAATATTTATAATTATTTAGCAATTAAAAAAGCTAAATATTTATTATTATTCCTAATAACCCAAAATTACGATTAAAAAAAATGAGCGTTCACTTCATCACACTTAATTGGATAAATTATCGTAAAGTTGGGCAACGGTGCTACGATTGTATTCACGAAATCATAAAACTTCCTTTTCAGATTATCTTTCGGGGGTATATCATATACTGTAAATCATAAATAAGGGTTTTTAAACATATACACTAGAGTCCTGCGTAAGTTCACTGTACGTAAAGTTTGGTGAAAAATTGCGCAGTTACGAATGGGTCTTCAACTTACGGCTCGCCGGGCCTGCGTACTAAAGTCGGATTTTGCAATAAAAATACTTTAATTGTGGGTAAATATGTACGGGCTCTAAAAAGGGAAATTATACTACAGTAACGTGCCTCTATAAGGACGATCC
>SCLH01001159.1:255014-286796 GCA_004367855.1 Oikopleura vanhoeffeni | reverse complement strand
TCAATAATTACCTTCAGTTAAGATCAGTATTAAACGATAAATTGATTGAGGCTCTTCGGTTGATAAGCTCGTAGGAGCGAGCAAATCAAAATTGACTCATAACCAATTCTCTAATTTTCAGCAAACAAATGCGTTGCTCTTATTTCAAATGTTTCTAAAAATGGTTTATTCATTGATCGATAAATATTAAATGAAAAAACAACAAAAACTCGAAAAAGCAATGTAATGGGGATTTTATATATTCGATATCAGTTGCTGGAGAAAATGTTTACTCCGTTGTGAATAAAGAACCTATTGAAATTGAAGATGTAAAAGTTTATACTGGAGATAATTTTTGTTCTCCAGCTGATGCTAATTTGAAGAATTTAAAAATAATCACTGGGCCTGAACCAGGTTAATACCATCAAGTTTCATATTTTGAGGTTGATTTTTGAGACTCACTTTGTCAAACGGCTTAACTTTGAACGTTGAAAGGGTCAATTCGTGCATTCAGTATTTTTAATTCTAAAATTTTAACTTTAAGCTATAAAAAGTCGTTAATTGATCATAGAAATTAATAAAAATTATTGGAAAATTTAAGCCAAGATTTTAATTTTCGAGAATTTTCAATTTCCGAATTCTTTGTATTTCAAACAACCACAACATCGGTATTTTGTAATAATATTTAAAATAAATTAAAACAAAACTATCACGTGAAATATTTGACTAATAGTGAACGTATGTTTCGTAATAATTCAGTATGCTCTCTGAATTCAGCAAAATTCAAAGACCATTTATAATAAGAAATTTAGAAAATGAAAATGAGTATCGATTTCAATGATAAAATGACATTTATTGACCCCAGATATGTAGCCATATAAACAAGACAAACCTCGAACTATGAAATTTGATGAAAATTCTCGTAAATTTTGTATATCCATGATAAAGGGTCATATTTCAGATCCTTGTTATGTCTTTTGAAAGAATAGGGAATAAGAGATTTAAGTCACTCGGGTATCATGATCGATATACTAACAGATGTATAACGGGTTCGAAATAAAGATATCAAAAACTTTATTGATGATGTACGCATAAACACTGAGAAAGTACTGAAAATGTTTTGCTACATTTCATAATTGTTCGCAGTACTTTACTGATTAATGCTCCAAGGAATTATGGCGCCATCGGTTTTTTCTCAAAATTTTGCTAAAACAAGTTGTCCTGGACTTTTTAGATTGCAATTTATGATAAAACTATAATTCAGTTAATGGTTTCAAAGTCGCAAAAAACAATCTCTACCAAACAATCCCCAAAATGTTCAAGAATTTCCAAGTGTCCGTTGACGTTTTTCCCATGGGCATTGTACAAGGTTGGGGATCTCTTCTCCACATTGGTCTTGGAGGAAACAATAGTGTTTATGGTGATCGATGTCCAGCAATATGGTTCAATCCGAATTCTTTGAGCTTGCATATTTCCAGTGCGATAAATGGAAACAAAAATAAAACTGTCAATTTGAAAGCTTTACATGCTTCCGAATGGACAACCATAGTGATTCAACAACAAAAGGGACAGTTTCTAATAATAACCTCGGAACCGGGATCAAAAACAATTTTTGTCGCGATCGGGATTGATTTCATCAATAATTACCTTCAGTTGAGATCAGTATTAAACGAATTGATTGAGGCTGTTTGGTTGATAACCTCGTAGGAGCAAGCGCATCAAAAGTGACTCATAAGTTATAACCAATTTTTTAATTTTTAGCAAACAAATACTTTGCTCCTATTTCAAATCTTTCAAAACATGGTTTGTTCATTGATCATGACAAAAACAACAAAACTCGAAAAAGCAATGTATTGGTGATTTTTTATATTCGATATCAGTTGCTACTCCGTTGTGAATAAAGAACCTATTGAAATCGATGATGTAAAAGTATATACTGGAGATAATTTTTATACCCCAGCTGATGCTAATTTCAAGAATTTGAAAATAATCACTGAGTCTGAAACAGGTTAATACCATCAAGTTTTATATTTTGAGGTTGATTTGTGACAAGCACTTTGTCAAACGGCTTAACTTTGAACTTTGAAAGAGTTTATTTTTGCGTTCAGTATATATCCAATTCCGAAATTTAAATTAAGCTTTTAAAGACTGTTAATTAATCATAAAAATAAATGAAAATTATTTTAAAATTTTAGCCAAGATTTAAATTTCTGAACAATTACAATTTTTGAGTTCGTTGTATTTCAAACAAATCAAAACAAAGCTATCTCATGAAATATATGACCAAAACTTAACGTATCCAGCATTATTCAAAGAACACTTAAGGAGTTTCCCAACGGAGTTTTTGACATCGATTCATGTCAAATTTTAGAATACGTTCAAAATTGAAAATAATTGGCTTCATAGTAATTAAGATAAATTCGACTTCAAAAATTATATTTTCAAAGCTCCATCTGGTCGGGAAAATAGTTTTCGGAGCGCCCAAAGATTTCGAGCGACATAAAAAAAATAATTAAAATCGCGAGAAAAAGGTTTTTATTTCGAGCAAAATTGAATCAAAAAAGTTACTTATATTTGCAACTAATTAACGTATTAATCTGAAAAAAATAAAAATATTTCATGAATTAAGAAAATTATAAAACTGTACAGGTTTGCACTTCCTACCTGCAAATAGAAATTATTTCAAAATTATTTCTCTAGTTTTTCACAGCCAAATTTTTTTTTCTCTTGAAATATAAATTTTATTTACGTCACCTTACTTTATGAAATGAAATTGTGAGTTTTTTATTTGTCTTTAGGTTTCACGCACCTAGTGGCAAAAGATCGTTTATAAGGTAATGAAAAAAAACTTGGGTAATTTATTATCAAAGCATCTTTCTATAAGTGATCTTTATCATGCCCGAATTCGGTAAGCATTCATTGAAACTCTGTGTGATATACAGTTTACTGCTTTAACGACATAGCTTGGCTAGTTTATAAACGTAGAAATAGACCTTCCATATATAAAGTCATAATTGTGGATAGTTTAGTCTGATTTTTTATTTCAAAAGCAAGCAGTTTTTAGTCAGTGTATCAATTTTATTTTGACTTTTCATTATAAATTTCAGCCTTAATAATATTGAAAATCTCCTNTAGTGATAAAGGTGTTCAACTCTGAGAATCAAAAATCTGGCCAAAAAAATATTTTGTTTGATTACGAGTTTCTGTGAACTAATCAATCATTCAGATTAGATAAGATCAGCAATCAAAATCAATAAACTGATCCCCACCGAGATTCGCGGTGTGTTTTAATAATTTTAAAATTGGGTACAAGAATTGAATCTGATACTATTGTACCCTTTTTCGGTAACAATACTACTGAGTGCGTCGTCTTCTAGTCTTTTTCGAATTATTTTTGCTCAAACCTACGCTACCCAACCAAGAAGGGTACAAGACGTTGTTAAAACATTTATGTAGCAGGCTACAAGAGGAAGTATCTCCTCAAACAACAGCTTGAAAGCATGTTTCCGGTGGGATAAAAAAAGAGCTTGACCTGATCAAAGTATTATTTAATGCAATTTTGTCTGATTATTTCATGTAAATTAAATGATACAATAATTTCACACTTATCAATGATCAGACCTCTAAACCGTAGTTGTAAAGTTCTGAAATTATAATTTTTCGATAGTACTCGAAAAATCCTACGTTAAAACACATCTAAAACAAAATTAAAAAAACATTTCAAATTTTTTTTTCGATCTCAGACTTTCAACGGCTCTAGAATGATATTGAGAGTCGTTATGTCTAATCCGCTCTAAGAATAGTTTTAATATAATGTTAATTCCTGATGATAAAGATTTAAAAAAATTCTATGGAAACTCAGGGAGCTGAATCTTTTACTGCGTTTTTCTTAGCAAAAGATAGGCATTTAAAAAATGGACCTAAAATGTTTCCTGTAAATTTCAACATCTTTTATTTTCAGCGGCGCATATCAGTATTTCTCATGCGAAAAAACATTCAATTGTCAATGGACTATACGTGAGCACAGGTCAAAATGGTGAAAAAACAGCTTACAAGCACACAAGAGAGCAGGTTTATCTGCATGCTGATACGCGAACTTGTTGCCACGGTAACTGGCATATAAGTTCAGAAATTGAGGGAGGTACCACTTACTACTGGGCCTCAAAATCAGAAAAACTTTATTCCAGCACACAGTTTTATGTTGGCAGTACTTCACCTCCAGAAATTTCGCCCCTGAAATTAAGCCCCGAGATTTATGAAGGTAAATTTGTTCGTATTTCTGATCTATCGTTTGAAAACATAATTCGATCAACAGTTTAATTAAAACCAACGCATTCAGTTGACCATTCAGGTCACTTATTCAGTTGAAAACAAATGAGTTATTGGATGCTGGTTAAAATTGAGCATGTGTTGTTGAGCTTATGTATCCCTATATAACACTTTGGTTAGAATGCGTAGCCACAACATTAAATTCACATGTTAAAATGAGTAGTGGCTACGCATTCTAACCAAAGTGTCATAAAGGAGTATAGCCTATACAGTACAGGGTGTAAGGTTTTTCCCTTCTTTTTTCCAAATTGGATAGACTTGATTTCCACCGTTTTGATTGGTTGAATCTGAGAAAGACGTCGGTTTTCGCCAAAATTAATCGTTTTCATTAGCGTTCTCATCGCTCTCCAATTTGAAAAAAAGAAGGGAAAATCTTACACCCTCTATATGAGAACATTTGAGTCAAATTTGCAACGTAACCCACGTTTATATGACTGCTTTATTGATGTATTGTTAAAGAAACTCTGAAGACCAAAAAAAATGACTCGCGTATCGTGATTGATAAATCGCAGATTTTTAAATTTTCGAACAAATTAAGAAATATTTTTAAATACGGGTACAAGAATTAAATCTCATACTGTTGTACCTTTTTTCGGTAACAATACTTTGAGTGCGTCGTCTTCTAGCCTTTTTCGAATTATTTTTGCTGAAACCTACGCTACCCAACCGAGAAGGGTACAAGACGTTCTTAACACGTTTATGAAGCAGGCTACAAGACGACGTATCTTCTCAAACAACAGGTTGATAGCATGTTTCCGGCGGGATAAAAAAAAGAAGCTTGACCTGATCAAAGTATTATTTGATGCAATTTTGTCTGATTATTTCATGTAAGTTAAATAATATAATTTCACTCTTATCAATGATCAGACCTCTAAACCGTAGTTGTAAAATTCTGAAATTATAATTTTTTGATAGTACTTGAAAAATCTTACGTTAAAACGCATCTAAAACAAAATTAAATTTTTTTTTGAAATTTTTGAATTTTTTTGGAAATTTTTGATTTTTTTTTCGATCTCAGACTTTCAACGCCTCTAGAATGATATTGAGAGTCGTTATGTTTTATCCGCTCTAAGAATAGTTTTATCATAATGTTAATTCTAGAGTTTTAATTATTTTTTTCGAATTTCGCTCTAAGAATAAATTGATTTTGCAAGTTTTCATAACCTCAAGAATTGTCACGTTTCTAGCGTCTTTTTTGAATGCGCTGAATATTTTTTAAAACTCGGAAATATCGGTTTTATTTGGTAAAACTCTTCCAAGCATGCAAATCTGCAGCCGAGGTTTCGATCATTTCAGCCCTTTTAACTAGAAGTGTCTAGCTTCAACCGTTTTTCTGTGAAATACATTTGTAAAAGCCCCTTACAGCGTTGGGAACCTCCTTAAAAAAGGAAATTTCGAAGATAAAAATGAGTATGATTTTATTGCCTTATCTTATTTTTACCAAAAACGAAATTCTCTCGAAAACAATTTGAGTCGTATTTCTATGATAAAATGATATTTATCCAGCCCAGATATGCAGTCATATCAAAATGACAAACCTCAAACTTTGAAATTTGATAACAATCTTCGTAAATTTTGTATATTTTTGATAAAAGGTCATATTTCAGATTCTTGTGATGTTATTGATATAAAAATACATGACGTGTCCGGTTAAAAATCGTTTTTTCTCAAAATTTTGCAAAAACAAGTTGTCCTGGACTTTTTGAGTAGCGATTTATGATAAATACTATAATTCAGTTGATGGTTTCAAAGTCGCAAAAAATAATCTTTACCAAACAATCCCCAAAATGTTCAAGAATTTCCAAGTGTCCGTTGACGTTTTTCCCATGGGCATTGTACAAGGTTGGGGATCTCTTGTTCACATTGGTCTTGGAGGTGACAATAGTGTATATGGCGATCGATACCCAGCAATATGGTTCTCGCCAAATTCTCTTCAATTGTATATTGCAAATGCGATTAATGGAAACAAAGATCATATCACAAAGAAAATCATACTTTCTGACAAATGGACAACAATAGTTGTTCAACAACAAAAGGAACAGTTTTTAAAACCAATAATAATTTGGGACCGTGATCAAAAATAAATTTTGTCGAGATCGGGATTGATTTCAACAATCGAGATCAAGAAAAACCTTAAGTTGGGATAAGTATTTAACGATGAATTGAGTTTGACTCTTCAGTTGATAAGCTCGTAGGAGCGAGCGAATCAAAAGTCATAAACAATTCTTCATTTTTCAGCTAACAAATGATTTGCTATAATTTTAAAATGTTTCAAAACATGGTTTTTTAATTAATTGATAAATAATAAATTACAAAAGCAATCAAAAACTCGAAAAAGCAATCTAATGGGCAATTTTTATATTCGATATCAGTTGCTGGAGAACATGTTTACTCCGTTGTGAATAACGAACCTATTGAAATTGAAAGATGTAAAAGTATATCTGGAGATAATTTTTATTCTCCAGCTGATGCTAATTTAAGAATTTGAAAATAATCACTGGGCCTGACCAGGTAAATACCATAAGTTTCATATTTTGAAGTTGGTTTGTGACACCCATTTGTGAAACGGCTAACTTTGAACGTTAAAAGCGTATATCTTTGTTTCAGGTTTTCGAATTTCAAAATTTAAATTTCATCTATAAAAGGCCGTTAATTGATCAAAGAAATTAATGAAAATTATTCTAAAATTTAAGCCAAGATTTCAATTTCCGAAAATTTTCAATTTCCGAATTCTTTGTATTTCAAACAACAACAACATCGTTATTTTGTTATGATATTCAAAAACCGAGTGATAATTTTCAAGTTATCAGCTTCCGAAATTAAGATATCAAAAACTTTATTTAAATCAGATTTCTAGATCATGATGTACGGATAAACACCGGGAAAGTACTAAAAAAATATTTTTCTACATGTTATAATTGTACCCAGTACTTCACTGCTCTATGCTCCAAGGAATTATGGCGCCATCGGTTTTTTCTCAAAATTTTGCAAAAACAAGTTGTCCCGGACTTTTTAGATTGCAATTAATGATAAAACTATAATTCAGTTAATGGTTTCAAAGTCGAAAAAAACAATCTCTACCAAACAATCCCCAAAATGTTTAAGAATTTCGAAGTGTCCGTTGACGTTTTTCCCATGGGCATTGTACAAGGTTGGGGATCTCTTCTCCACATTGGTATTGGAGGAAACAATAGTGTTTATGGTGACCGATGTCCAGCAATATGGTTCTATCCAAATACTTTCAACTTGTGTATTTCCAGTGCGATAAATGGAAACAAAAATAATCATGTCAATTTGAAAGCTTTACATTCTTCCGAATGGACAACAATTGTGGTCCAACAACAACAGGGACAGTTTTTACAAGCAATAATAACCTCGGAACCGGGATCAAAAATAAATTTTGTTGCGATCGGGATTGATTTTAACAATCGAGATCAATAATTACCTTCAGTTGAAATCAGTATTAAACGATGAATTGATTGAGGCTCTTTGGTTGATAAGCTCGTAGGAGCAAGCGATTCAAAAGTGACTCATAACCAAATTTCTTTTTATTCAGCAAACAAATGCTTATGTCTTATTTCAATGTCAAAACATGGCTTTGTTCATTGATCGATATAAATAATAACATGACAACAAAAACAACAAAAACTCGAAAAAGCAATGTAATGGGGATTTTTTATTTCGATATCAGTGCTGGAGAAATGTTTACTCCGTTTGTGAAATAAGAACCTATTGAAATCGATGATGTAAAAGTATATTCTTGGAGATAATTTTTATACTCCAGCTGATGCTAATTTCAAGAATTTGAAAATAATCACTGAGTCTGAACCAGGTTAATACCATCAATTTTTGATAAAAGGTCATATTTCAGATTCTTGTGATGTCATTGATATAAAAATGTATGACGTGTTCGGTTAAAAATCGAGCAATAATTTTGAAATTATCAGCAACCGAAATTAAGATATAAAAAAATTGTATTGGTATCAGATCTCTAGATCATGATATACGGATGAACATTAAAAAAGTAGTAAAAAATATTCTTCTACATTTTATAATTGTTTCCAGGACTTTGGTGCTTTATGCTCCAAGGCATTGTGGCTCGATGGGTTATTATTCAAAATTTAGCAAAACAAGTTGTCTTGGACATCTTGAGTTACAATTTCTGATAAATAATATAATTCAGTTGATGGTTTTAAAGTCACACGAATCAATCTTTACGAATTATGAAAGAAAAAAATGTGAAAATGTATTTCTTTATTTTTTATCTGTAATAAAAGTGTTCATTCTTGCCACCGATCAGATGTTTAACTTCTTAACTTAACTGAGTATCTGTGAAAATATAAAAGCACTTTTCGTTGGAACTCCGTTTTCAACTTAAAGGGGTACTCAAAGGTTTTTGAACTTTTAGATCAGCGCTCAGAATAAAACAGAACAAGTTATGAAAATTCTGAAACGACTTATGTGAAGATATATCTTTCTGCTCTCAATTGTTAGTAAAATATTTTTTGACCACCACAGCAGCAGGTGGATGGCGAATTCTGGAACACTAATTTTGTCTTTAATGCTTCTTTTCTCATAAACGGCTGGATGGAATTTGATCAAATCTTGTATAAATAATGACTTGTACTTGGTCTAAAACTACTGGAAAGATTTTTCTAGAAATTTTGATCAGACTTGTCCTAGAATTATGAAATTTTTTTGTGAGATTTTATAGTTTAAAGCTTAATTTTCTCAAAAACGATTTAATACTTTTTTTTTTTTAATTTAGAATTAGTTAAGGAAACCTGTCATCTTTATTTCTGGTGAAAAAGTTTTTATCAAAATCTGCTCCAATTTATATAAAATTGTATTTCAGTTCAACCGGATGTCATGTTTTCTGATTTTTGAAAAATAAAGTTGATCCGATTTAGTTGAAAAGACCACCAAATGAAAGCTGGTCTACTTAAAAACAATTGCTTACGTCAAGTCGAAATTTTGATCCGATATATTCTAGAAAACCTTTTTCTAGTAAAACTAATTTATTTGTAGAGCTTTCGATTAATTATAATCATTTTCGATACAGGTTTTTTTTTTTGAATGAAAGAAATTTTCGCAGAAATTGCATTAGAGGAATTTGCTTAGTGGGTACTCGAAATTGGTTATTAAAAGACTCACTATTCACTTTTTCAAAAGGCGGTCATACACGTGTAATACAGCACATATGAGATTTGATTTTTTGGCAGAATTTTTTGCTGCTTATTTAGGCGTAGGTTTCATTTAAGTGATCACTCAGATCCTTCAAATGCTAACCGCTCATGGTATTAGGCAGATTTTAGGCTAGAGCAGTAAAATGTTCATAAAGATGAGATGCGGCAATAAATTTGAGTCCGATTCGGATCTTTAATACCCCATTTCGCGACCCACTAAGCAAGAATTACTCTAAGGCATTCTGCGAAATATTTCTCAATCGAAAAAAAACCTGTATCGAAAAGGATTATAAAAATCGACAGCTCTACAATAATTAGTTTTACATAAAAGCATTTATTCATCATCTCAAAAACCAATGAAATATTATTCTAGAATCATGAAAACGCTAAAATTTCAAAATTGAAACGAAATTTTTCATAAACATGTCGAGTCGATTTTTTAAACTTTGTATGCAGATAAGCATGTTCTTTCATTCTGGTAAATAGTTTTCTCGAAAATCTGCCCTATAAATAAAAAATTGCATTTTAGTTTAAACCGGAACTCATTTTTGGATTTTCTAAGAAATTATTTTCATCCGATTGAATCAAGTAACTCCTCATAATTGAGGGGTGTGGTCATGTCTGATTTGCAATTTTGCAGAGCTATTTCAGGAAAATTGGAACCTTATGGCAATTATTCCAAAATGCCAATTTTGTAACGCTATCCTAATCTTGCCGAAAAAAAAGTACATTACAAATATTTACGATCATTACACCATCAGGTACAGTATCGTTACAAGAGGACATTTTCAAAACTGAAAAACTACTCCTCCCAGACGGTATAATCAAATTGAGCTCAAATTTTTCACAGACCACGTAACGGTAGTATGTCAATCTTTTCTCACGGGGCTTTTTTGAGTCCGGCGACGGAACAATTCTAGAACGGTCCAATACCCAACCGAAACGATTTTTCACATTTCCAGACTTCAAAATCTATCTCCTAGGACTATATTGCAAAATGGCTCAAATTTTTTATCAAGTATTCCTAAGAACAATTGGGTAAAGACTCTCAGGGCGTTTTTTTTTTGCAATTTCCAGCTGAACTTGGAGATAGTGTGTTTTTTTAGTCATTTTCGAAAAATTTCGAAAAAAAAAAAATGCTTCGATTTTTTCGAAAGTGGGCTCGAAAGAAAGCCAGTGAACACACTGATTAGAAGTTGTCTTACGTCCACGTCGATATTTCCCCCCCGAAGTTTTTTTAGTGGTCAAATTCGAGCAAACTTATTTTTTAACTCATTCTTTTAAAAAAATACTTAAGTTGTTTCTAAGAAAAAAAAAAAAATTCGAAAAAAAAATATAGGCCACACCACAAAAATAACTACAAATCGTCAAAACGATTTCAAAAGATTCTAGGAAACCCTCGCTACTGATACATTTGTTGAAATGACCGAACCTCAAAATTTCCAGAAAAACTACAGTAATTGATATATACCATATATACCTAGTATATACTGATGATACAATTGAAACTAACATCTCGAAAATTTTTGAAAAAAAAAACTTCTTCTAATAATTTATTAAAACTATGAATGAACTTCTTTCTTTTTTTTCTCATTTAATTACTGGCTTGTCCAACTGGTTTTTCTGAAAATGCTTAAATCCTGCCCTGGAAAATTCGTGCCAAAAAATGCAAGGTATCTAGGTTCGTAGAAGAAAAAATTTGTAATATGTAAGTGTGATTTGTGGTCTTTGGTGTTTTCAGCCTTTCAAAATTGTTTGCTTCATTGAAGCAACAAATCTACGCTTTGCAATGCTAAAAATTCCCTCTCTATGAAGAGAAGAAATTGCATGCCGTGACAACAAAATTTTCTACTTCAGACATGGGGCTATTTTATTATTTAGAAATGGACATTCGAAGGAAGGATAATATCAGTGGTCCTGGAGATACTCCTGAATTATTGCGAGATTTGTCGCATATTATTAAAATGCCGTCCAAAAACTTTTAAAAAAAATCAATGAAGATGATAGGGGGGCATACCGTAGTGATTGTTGAAAACTTCAAGAGAATGTCATAACTCTCATTTCAACATTTTCAACATAGTATCGTCATTGTTTGGGACACACGAAATTGGAAAAGATATAGAGATAAGAAGAATTGGGGATAAAATTTAATAAAAAATATTTGTTTCAACATTTTTCTTGACGAATCTTCTAGCCTTTCTTATACTCTATTTAAAATAAGCTCATTTGGACAACAAATGTAGAATAGTAAAATTTTTACAGAATCTAGACAAACATCAGATAGAAATTTCCTGGAGAAAAATTTGTGTAATTATTTAAGAGAGCTGACACTCTTTGGGAAAATTAGCTTTATAGAGACACAAGCTGCATAGTAATCTTTTTATTCTTTTGCTTTGGTTTCGCAACATTGGAACAAAAAAAAAATCAGTACAGTATATACAGATTCAACTGAGGCCCGGTTTTCGAGCGCGATTTTAAACTTCAATGAACATAAAAAAGAGGCTGTTTGCGTATTGTAAAGGTGAGACAGGCCCTAAGACCAGGTCCCTCTATGGCCGAGGCTGAACACAAACGCTGGGTAGCTACCCAAACCGACCTCGACTGCAGCCGCCACACACTACTTAAAGTATGGCCCACCAGACTCGAGAGGGAACAAGTTCCACCAGAAGCCAGCCTCTTGCTCAGCAACATGCGAACCCTTTGAGTTTTCCGAGTCCGCGCGATGCCTACTAAAATTCCCGACGTACTTTACATTGAGCGGTAATTAAAGAGATTTCTATATTGGGGGGAATAATGAACTAACCAATTAGAGGCATATCCATAGGAGGACATGCGAGTGTACCAACTATATGGTCGGGTTACATGTAAATCGTGTGGAAAGCGAAAGTAGAAACCCGAGACTGCCTAAATAAAAAAACAAAATTTTTTAAGCGGGGTTAAAATCAGACAAAAGCCGCTTTCACAAGATAAAAACTTCATTTTCTAGCTGTACTGAAAATTCATTAGAAAAAAGAAAAATTCAAGTCGATTTTGAAAATTTTTTTTTAGAAAATAAATAAAGAACGAGGAAATTACTCAAAACGCTTAAGTTCGTCAACGGTAAAATTGACACAATAAACACTAAAATAAACGGTTTTACTAATTTTTTTATTAACGGTAAAAAAACAGGAGGAGTATAGCGGTCAAAACAATTGGCTCAAACCAACTATATACTGGTAAGGACATTAAAATAGGGTTAAATCGGTAACTATAAGAAGGACTCTGAACACAACAGAGACCAAAAAAAACGAACGGGCTTTATTTTTGTAAATGTCGACTTGCAATCATCGTCGATTCCTGAAAAGAAATGGTTACGCAAGGGAACCATACGAAAGGTTATCATGTAATGAAAAATAACCAATTTGCGAAACTCATTTTGCCGAGAAATGCATTACTGCACCCGAAAATCAATCTTGCCGAAAATTCATTGAGCCCGAAAAAAACAAGACACAATCGAGCGCCTAGAGGAAACACGATATGAACCGAGAAAAATTAAGCGGAAAAATGAATCCGGTTTTCAATTTTTTTTAATAAAAAAACCAATAAGGAGACGATTAGCAAGTAAGATTTGAAATATATTCAAGACGGTACTTCCAAACTATCAAAACGGTGTAATATTTAATTATTAATAATTATATGAATGTACGTTAGATTTCGAGTAAATATCGAAAGAATATATGCCGAAAGAGATATCAGGTAATTGTTATTACCCCCTCATCGACGGTAGATTTATAAATATATTATTTATCTAATATTAAAAAACGGTAAGAATAATTGAAGAAGATAGAAATTCTCTAAACAAGCAATATGTTTATTAATTAACGTTGTATGTATGTTGAAACGGTAAATATCAACAAAGATAAATTTCGCAAGACGTGTTGGCAGGAGATTAGTGATACAAAAAAACGATACCATACTTTGCATTTACGGTTAGCTCAGGGTTAGCAAGAAACTAGGACAATCAACGACGAGCATGAAAACCAAGCACGTCAGTTTAACCGGAAAAACCAATACTAAAACACAATAAATATGTAAAATGACCGTGATTAACAACAATGGTCAAACTTAGCGACAGTTCATACCGAACCTGTAATAAACCTAATTAGGTTATAATTACCGTTAAACAATGGTCAAAAATAGTTAGTTAAAATTCTGAGATAAAATGAAAATACTTTGCCAAAAATTAATGTGCCATATTCCTTTCTCTTTTTGCTTACCATGCCGCGCGCCCCTTAACAGGTAATTGCCACCATAAAAACCAGGCATGTAACACGACAAACCGAAAACAAAAATATTTATTAAAAAAATGAATACCAGTAATAACTATGGCACATTAAAATAATTTAATACCCCGGAGACTAATTAAAAATTGACGAGTTAATAATGGAAACACTATTAAAACCGAAACGGAGAAAGCATAAGTAGAAAACAACAAAACAGAGAGAAATTAGTATAAAAATTAATTAATTTACGGGAATGAACCACCGAGTTTCGAATGTAAGAAAACAATCGGGTAATACAAACAAACGCCAGTTCCCCTTGTAGAATGAAATGATAATCAAAACACTAACAAAGTAAGAGGGTTTTCTAAAGACATAAACCAGGAGAGACGAGTAGCATAAAAGGGGGAATAAATACCATAATTGCCCACACAGGACACCAGGAAAAAACCAGGAAAAAGTTTTAAAAATTCCCCCAAATGAAACCCCAGAAGGAATATCAGAAGAAGGTGTTCAATAAAATGATAGCAGAACCATACCATGGGAGGATGGTGTCTGAGATGAATCGACCGGCGAATCAGAAAACGCAGCACACCCAAGGGTAAATTGAAACGAACAGGACAAGTCGACTCGGAGTCGGATACTAGGGGGGACGCGATGTTCCGTGCAAAACGCGACGAGTCACTAATGATTATATTGACGAAATATTCCGCGTGAAGCCCCTGGAGAGAAAGAAAAAGACTCACAGATTTATCATCGAACATTAAACTGGAATCGAGAAGCTCAAAAGGAAGCTCCAGGAAATCTCTCCAACTCAACGTCTTCCTGTAAGAATTCTATACTGTAATCACCCAAAAAATGCATGGAAACAGGCCTACCGGCGCGAAAAAAAAGGTCAGTTGGAAATAAAGCTAGGATTGGGCCAGAAAATAAAATACAAAGTAGTGACATTAACCCTAAAAAAGGAAGCTGAGCAATCAAGCAAGCGCTAATGTTGTGAAGAAGTAATGCAGAAAAACCTCACAGAAAAGGCCTAACAAAAATATTACGTTGGCTAGCCCACCCAGTTTTTGTGAGGCCTACTAGTCCGATATCGGAATTTTGAACAACTGTTTGGTCCGATACAGTGAAACATTAAAATTGCACCCACGGATGAAGATTCCGGGGCCCTCATCCCCAAACCCCCCGAGATTTTGCCGAAATAATGAATATTGACGAAAAATTAGAATATTTAATTGTAGCGAACGGTGTCAACATTACCGCGTACGAGAAATCATTTTTTTAGAATAATATATCGGAAATGGAAAAGAAATGATATTATATCGAGCTTTATAAATTTTTAAACAGCCTACGCCTTCGGAGTTGCGAAAGATAAAATAAAGCATAAAAAATATGAATTCTTGGCCATGTTAGCAGGCACGAAGAGAACGAAAACGGACTAAATTATGATAGCCGAGAAAAAATGAGCCCGCACGGTTGCGGTAAATTTTTCCGACAGTAACCTGGGGCTAAAAAGTCATATTTTAATGAAGACACAGTTTCGAAGATCCTAGTGGTTTTTAGAACTAGACGTAGTACGATAGAAATTATACGTCATCGATGACGGAAAGATTTTAATGGGGATAAGGAAACATGTTATTAGTAACACTCCTGTTATCCTGACTTTTCCCACTGAAATTTTTCTAAAACTCGCAGGACGACGAGTTATTTTCATGAACATGTCAGAAAAGCATTCAACTTTTTCGTGAAATTGACAATGATGCACTGTCGAAAGATTGCGAGAATTGATCAGTGTCTCGCGGAAATCAGTATACATATCTGGAGCGAAAAATTACTCAGTACGAGTAAGGGGAAAAAGGTCAATCAAATAAGACGGGTCCAGACATCTATAACAGGGGACAATGCGTCCTAAGCTATCACGACAATAATTAACCGTTACAAAACCACTAATCATAAAAGCGACATCAGAGTGATAGCGGAGTAAGAAAAAGTTATTCACGTGTATAACAAGTGAAAAGAGAGCTTATGAAAAAACATATGCTAAGACACCATAAAAACAGCAAAATCAAACGGTAAAAACGCTCCTCTGAAATAAAACAGGTAGTATACTGTACATGACAAAAAATAAAGACAATATAATAAAAAGGAAATAATTTTGGCAAAATGAAAACTCAGCAAAAAGGAAAAAGCTAATGAAAAGAAAATAAACGGCAGGCTAGCCTGCGTTGGAAAAATCAGCAATGAAACTGGTCCATAGAGCCGATATCGTTCGAGGTTGGGACCGCAAATCGTCAATTTCGTCTTGCTTTCAGCTATAGTTTTGGTGTTAGAACGGTAAAAACTTGGATCCGCTTGGTGCCAAACGTAGACCTCGATGCGCGCGTCCGATGCGTCCCTCTCGGGGCAACCGCGTGTAATCGATAATGCCAGTGCGCCACATACAATGGATAAGTGTCGTTTCACTCAAGGGACCTTCGAATTCTTTGTTTGAGATATCGTCGACGATTGGGATCGTGCAACGGGAACGATCAGATTGGCCCATGGTGTCAGCGTGAAGCACCCGATTGATAAGAGTCAAGAGGACGACCTGGAAAAGCAAA
Source organism: Oikopleura vanhoeffeni (assembly GCA_004367855.1). Classification (NCBI taxonomy): domain Eukaryota; kingdom Metazoa; phylum Chordata; class Appendicularia; order Copelata; family Oikopleuridae; genus Oikopleura; species Oikopleura vanhoeffeni. The sequence continues at coordinate 270,443 of SCLH01001159.1, read as the reverse complement.
CAGGCCTTGCAACCAGGAATTAGAGTGTGGCGAAGCAGAGAAGAATAAAAGTGCCGTTCCCTCCGCTACCGGATCGTCCCCGGATAACATGCGGCGTCGTTTTGACGAGCGCAACACCACAGTTGTCGATATCTTTATTTGCAGCAACAGCTACCAGCAGGCCTCCTCCGCTCGTCGATCGTCGCGAAGTTTGCACGACGCAAGCGTATACATTTAATCTTAGAAGAACCATGACTGCTGATATGAAAGGGTATATAGGGGTTTCCGCAGCAATTAAAAATTAAAAAAAAAACTGTCAAAAATAGTAAAGAGATGGTTTGATATTTAGAAAAAGCACACCATAAATTTTATCGGTGCGTAATCACTCAAGCAATTACACAAAAAATCACATAGAAAGCCGCGAACATTCAATAAAAAAAAGAGAGGCAAAATATGCAACGAGAAGATTACTGAGAACTAAGGTAAATCAAACGTAATTTATATGTTATAAAAACGACTAAACATTGAAGAATAAATTATTTACACTGCGAAACCATTAATACGGTCGAATCTTAAATTAGAATATGAAAGAGTCAATATTATAAAGAGTAAAATATGTAATATGTAAATTTTAATCTCTTTTGATTTTTTGGGTCCCTATTGGCAGTTCCGTGATTACTTTCGGATGGGCTATGATCAGAATTTGTAGTAGATAATACTCTGCCTGACTCCCATATTCTGGGTCCTTAACCTCACTAGAATCAATAGTCAATGCGGTGTCCGGTCAAGAAAAAACCGGTGAAGCGGGGAACTGAAAGCAAAACGGGCACTTTTAGGATTATGAAACTGTAGTCGAACTATATACATACAAAAATCCGCGCTTTAAAAATCGAAAACTGGATATTGTTATATTTTCTAAAATAAATAATCAGGGAAATGTAAAAAACTAGGTTCAGCAGTTAAAATACTCTATTCTCATTGGACGAGATGCTCCGATAGGCACGTAACTTAAAAGTAAATTGTCAAAATGATAGAAAATTAATAAGTCGCATCTCATACAAGCGAACCAATAGAGAGAAAACTGTCGAAAATTACGGTACATATTTGTATATTTATGACGGTAATATGGAAGAGAGTTATTAATTAAGGGCATAGTACGTAATATCAGTACACAAATGTTTTCTTTATTTACAAGCCATATACTCTAGTAAGTACTAAGTTAAAATAACAGTGCTTGTTCCTGATAAGTTTTGTACCATGAAATTAATCGAGAATAAACAGGAATAGAGTTGTTCAAATTGAAAATAGACATTTAGAACTCTATATTTCCGGAACGAGGAGACATGTTGCTGCCTGACGCCTGAAGTTACTCCTCATCAGTATATATTAGATTTCGAAGTAAAATTGTAATTTCTCGACATGGTTGTATTTTTGGTAATTGTGATTACCATTTTATGTGACAGAGTATACGGGCATTTATTTTAGGGCATTTATTGCGCGAACCCAATCAGAGCAATACCAGGTGCTCAAATCTTAAATTCAAAACAAAACGGATCTCTGAAGAAAGTGTAGAATTCTTTTATTCAAATTTTTGGACGAACAGAAATACACTTTGTTCCTCGAAAAAACGTATAGTTTCGCACGCTAAAGAGGGACAACCGCGGACCAGCCTAAAAATAATGATGAATGATTTTCCCTTATGGAATCAAAAAATTATTACCCAATCAATATGAGTTAGTTGTTTACATATGAAAACCTTAGAATTTTCAAAGGGACAAAAAATTTTCCTTAAGAAATTGAGTATGAATTAAAATCAGAGTCCACAAAAATTATGAAATAAAACACAAATAAGTGTCAGAGAATTTTTTTGTGTTAAACTTGAATTGAAAAAAAAACGGGACCAAATTGGTAATGAAACAAGTGAATTTTGCCCGCATTTTGACAGGGAAAACGCCGGTTTAAATTTATACTGTCGGTGTGTCTATCGCAAGCGAAAATTTTTGTGTTTCGGCTTTAACAGAAAGCGAGGACGCATGGTTTTTCGACTCACAAGGCAGCTGAGCTTTATACGAATATTGCTGCATGAAATAAGAAAATATAACACAATAAGTTGAAGAAATGAGTACTCTTGGAGATATCAGCCCTTACAAGAGGTCACGAGTCCACTGCATTTTTTTGTGAAATGACCAAAAATATATTAACATTTTAATTTTCCATAAATACACACGGTTTAATATGTGAGTCCACGATCCTTCGCCAGAAAGAAACAAAAAAAAATTAAGTTTAATTATGCTGCAAAACAGAAAATTGGTGCTGAGGTTTTTGAAACTGACTGTTCCGACCACTAAAATGGCTCAAAAAAAATCTTTTGCCGAATCGTTATTCGTAGCGCCTAGCCAAAGAAACGTTTTTCAACAGTTTTAAGATTTAATCTGGTAGGGTTCCCGCTGCGCACCTCCCAACAGCCAATCACGTATTGTAGAACTGAACAAAATGTTGTTCGAAACACCTATATTTTGTTTTATAAAAATGTATCACAACTGAAAGTACGAAAATATCTGTTATATCCACATTGGATACATGGGCGATCACGAAACTTTTTTTTTTATTTTGATTTGGTATGTCACTTGTACTCAAGAAGTAATTTATTACAAAATCAAACTAGATAATAGGAATTGATGATTCCTTTAGGTCGCCCCGATTTTTATAATAGCTCGAAAGTACTATTTATAGAACGGACATGCTTAAGTTTAAACTTTCGTTTGCTCATAGACAATGATAACTACAGGTCAAAAATTCTTAAACAATTGAATAGCGGCTTATTTCAAATAATTTTTATGTGATACTCGGCAAACTCCGGTTCTCGATTTGAAAAACCATGTTTTGTAAATTAAGAATTAAATGCCGCACCAAAAACATCGATAAAATAAATTATTGGCTGCTGACTGTTGGCTGAGCGTTTACTTGGAATTCCTGTCAATGTAGGATCAGATTTACTTTTCCAATCTGAAAAATAGTCTTTTACAGTATGTCATTGGCTCGCGATCTTAGTTATTTGCTGCGCCAATTCAAAACGTTTTAATTCAGAAACACAATGATGTGTAAAAAATTTAACAAGCTCAAAGTGTCAATTAAGACCTTGAGGCAAAAACCTTAGATCGTAGGAAAACTGTGTAACTATTAATACAGTCGTTTAAATTCTAATATTTTTTTTGTGAGACATTCAAAATCTAATCGATTTGTTATCCAGATAACGGGATTATAGTTTCCTAACCAGTTACGGGACATCCTAACCAACGGATGTTAGAATATTTTATTTAAAACAATTAATCAATCGCTACACGCGTAAGTTTAAAACACTTAAGTTTCGCCTAAATTTAGGCAGGGGTGTGAAAATGACTGCCTTTTGGGGATATAATCCGATCCGGATTTCGGTACTTTTTTTCAATATAAGGACATAAAGTTATAACACAAAGTGGCAAAGAACAGGAACTGATTTGATGCAAATCCTCGGCCTAAAATAGTATAATTTCTGAGAAAATGCCAAAGCGAGATAAAGTCCAAACATCAGACTTGAGAGTAATATTAATTGGTGTGTGTCCGCTACCGTAATTTGATCTGGGAATAATTAGCATATAGACCTCATAACCATTAATAAAATAAATACCGTGAGAGAATTAATGCAAAATTCACCTCATGATTTCCTAACCTTCTAAATAAAAAATACTAAAAAATCTCAATTTTACCAAAACTTTAGTATATATTTGGCGGATAACAAGAAAGGTTAAAGGCACTTCTGATTTGAACTACACAGTTAGCTCGTTGACTGATTGTCAAAAAACGAGGAACAATTTGCCATGTCTTTATTCAACAATTGATCAGAATAGACAAAAGTAACCGAAGATAGCAGGGAGGCAATATCGCCGAAAGTTTTAAAGAAACAATTTGGCGATATTGGGCTCTTTCAGCGATCTTGGCTTTTCGGCGGATTATAGGGGCAGAAATAAAATTTTTTCGTTCAAAAATTAAACCGCGTGGCATTCGGAATGAACGTTCAGAATTTTGAAAAGTTTTTCAAATTATTAGGAGTTTAACGACTGTTCAAAAAGCAGTAAAATACCAAAATGTGAAGAATGTAGCTCCTCGACCAAACTCAATAAAAAAAATATAATTATACGCCCAGTCAAATAAAATTATAATGAGAAACGTTTAAATCGTCTCATGGAGCTAGGTACCGTATGTTATTTTAGGATAAACTTTTAGATAAAAGGCTTATTCTATCGTGAATTTTAAATGAGCACTTTTGTTAAAATATCTTGGTATATAAACGTACTAATTTATCTACAGCAAGGATTCCGAGCGTGAATTAACTTTGATCTGAAGATCAGCAATTCCAGCTTTTTTAGAAGGCGTTCTTCGTGGATAAATCATACAATAAACTAAAAAAGATAATGTTAGTCATTTAACACTAAATTTAAGCATTTCGGCCGTTAGCAAAAACAATCAAAGATTAATTCACGTGATTAGCATAAAGAAATTATATAAGGAAAAATTTTTAATGAGTTGATTTGCTGTAAAGTTGAAAATATACAATTCTGTTTTTCTGAATTTCAACTTGAAAAATGAGAGACAAACGTTGCATGAATTTCCAAAATAAATATATTCAAACTTGTTTAGTTTATTCTCAAAAAAAAACGATAATAATTTTTAACCATCCAAGTTGAACTTTGCAAACTTTGCCAAGTTTTCACCCACATCGTCTAAAAGTTTAATAAACAGCGCATCCGAAACAGCGAACATTAAAATTCTGATTTTTAATATTCTTAACCCTTAAGGATACGGAATAAGTCTATTTTCGCGAAATTCATCGAAATGCAATCGACTAAAAAATGACGGGTGCACAACAATGAAAAAACGTAATTTTTTCTAAAAAATCTAACTTTTATGCTATGACAAGAATTTTAAAGGTCAAAAGAGATGTACAATTATTGTAGCAATAATATAACTGTATCTCAAAATGAGTAGCTTGTCCTCGTGTTTTAAATAGCGTGTCTGGGGGCAATTACTTTTTTTCCTCACCGTGAAAAGCAAAATAAAAGCTTTTTATTTGCATAACCGCGAGTTGTGTTAGAGGAGCCATACCATTGTTTTTTTGCAAATGCGCGCCTTTCGCAAATCAAGAGAAAGTGAATTCAAGTTTCGAATAATTAATAACCCAAAATGTTACTAATTTCCCGGTTGTTATCACAAAAAGTAAAGGTTCAGTCTGAATGTCTCTTCTAAATCTTCAAGCCAATTACAACCAATTTTTACGCAATCTCAAGAAAAGTCTTTCTTGCTCGATGTCTTGCCAAAAGTATTTTGCAAGAACCAGTGAAGAACGTAGAATCTTGGTTCAATTATTAAGTGGGAGTGGAAATTGGATAATGAATAGTCAAAGTTATGTTTCACCGTATCCATAGCTCCAGAAGTTTTGGTCCGACAGCATTAAAAAGTTTTTTCGAGCCGACCATGTTCGATACAAATTACCGGTGAGTTTCATAAGCGCGATTCAAAACAGTAACTCGTCAAACGTGCATTGAATTGGTACAATTTAAAGCATATAGCAGAAAGAGCACAATGTTTCAAAATCAACCTCCTCCAGTCTCGACGCCAAAACTTCGGCTGGCCGAAGGACAAAGTTTAGTAAAGCTTTAACGATTTTTGAACTCACGAACTTATCAACTAAAAACGTGTTTTCACAGGGGTAACAAACTATTTATGAGGTTTGATTGCCCCAAAACACAATTTCCGTTTTGATCTTAATTTAACATCAGTTATATTTGTGGGCATTTTTTTATTTGTAATAAATAAGCCGTTGAATCTACTTGCGTGTTACACATACATTAGCACACGCAATACACATTTTATTGCGTATGTAAGGAATTCATCTCGGTTTGGGCTATGTATCCACAAACTGATTAAATGACGTTAAGGAAATTAATTAGTAACATACAGAAGAAAAAAAACCGGACTACGCATTATCTTGAAAAGAAGTATTGTATTGCAATTAAAAATTATCCCTCTAACAGCGAAATGTGAGTGATTTTGATCAATCAAAATTTAGATCACTCAACAAATTTTTGACACACATTCCCTACATAAGACGAAAAAAAATACCGCAATTTTAATCAAGAAATTTTTAGCTCCTGGTTAACCGCATTACGGTTGGTTGACATGCTATCGTTTGAAAATAAAATTTAAACACCGATTCGTCCAGGATATTAATGTGAACTAACTAATCAGAATGTTTATTCACGTTCTATGCCGTTGCCGAAAGAAATCAGCAATGCAAAAAAAGTCATTGGTTGCCTATGAGTAACCTTCCTTAAGTAGTTTCTCTTATGTACTAGATAAATCAAATTAGAAAATCAACCTCCTCGTAACGGACATTGCGTAAATCATCTTTGACCTGAAAAGAAGTTTTGCGCAGAAATCTCTTGGCACCGAAAAATTAATAACAATGTACGTTGTTAAATAGGATTCCGGCATAATTGCTCTTTAACTGAAGACAAAAATGCTAATAATGACTTCAATATTTAATCATAATACCCATCACACATTTTTTGACTTTGTTTAAATATATCGACTTTAACAAGGAGCGTAAATTCGAAAATTATGATTTTAGGCTTATGTCAAGTTCGTTACTATCTAGAGTGAAATTCAAATGTTCACGATGGGGATTTCCAAACCATTATCGATATTATGTGTGTATTACAGCTATAATAATATATAAAAAAAATATTATCTAATGTTATTTTGAAAATTTAATTGCAGAAACTACTTACAGAAATTAGTTTTCAAACGATATTCCCAGAAAAAAATCTTCCGAAGATTCTTTAAAAAACACGAGAGTTATATGCACATGATTATAAGTGACTCAAACACAACATAACTTGCATAAAAATTTACTTTAAAATTATATTTTGGTCAAGAATGCAAGAATTATTAGTCTTAACGAATAATTTCCAACCAAAACCATTAAATAAAAAGCTTAGTCACAATTTATTCATTTCAAAAACGGAGTCAGGTCTGGCCGAATAAATTTAAATGTCAACCCTTTCCTCAAAATTGTGAATGTTCAACCCAATACTTTATATACGGTCATAATACGCAGACTAAAGAAAACTATAACTCCAACATTTACGTCCAATTCTTGAGAATAAGTAGTGGATGAATATCAACCGATGTCGAGCCACACAGAGACTTATTTTCTCACACTCAATAGGTTGTTGGCGATATGTAGCGGTAAGTACGAGTGAGAGCCCCCGGTTGTAAGTACGAAGTATCGTTCACCAACACTACCCCCACGCTACGCATATCCGCCAAACCTTCCATCATAAAATATAATCAAACGCAATTAAGATACTATTTAGGGATTTGATCTGTTTTTTAGACACGTCAAAAAAAAGGCTGAAAGGGTACCTCGCAAAAAACCCCAAAACCCTTAATTTAATGAACGTTTTGGAGACGTTTATTTTTGGAAAAGAAGTCACTATAGAACATATCTTTTCTTGTCTTTATTATAATTAAAATGAAGAAAAAGAAACTAGAACGTTTATCGAAGTGTAAAATAAGTCCAATTTGAGATAACAATGAGTACGTTATCGAATTGCGACACGGCTCCTCCGAAATAACCAGATAACTTGAATTAACTGTTGATGCAAAAATTCACATGGTAACACTCCACCTCTTTCGCGTTAGCGGACTCGAAGCGGCTCCGATAGATACTACAAAAAAAGATATAATTTCAAAAGAATGTTTTCGCGTTCAAAAAAAATACAATCATAGAGAGCTATATTAAGAAATATCGAACAAAAAATACAAGCAACGTAAGAGAGTTTTCTCAACAAAAATAGATTGGCTACATTAACGGATGGTCACTTTTAAAAGAAAACAGTCGCACTGTCAAGAACATCCGGGCTTAAGAGAGAGAAAATTGCTTGGAAAACTTTCATTTTGCATGCAAAATTATGATTTGATGATTTGCGACGCGTTTCTATTTACATCAATTAAAAACCATAGGGACAGTTTTTTTGACAGAATTGGAGTTACTATCAAAATGCAAGTCAACGAGTTAAAACGGAGAATTAATGTGCTCATGATTCTACTCATGATGTAAATAAAATACATTCAGCAATGAAGTAAAAATTAAACGATTGTGCTCTCAGATAGTGCTTACTTTACCCCAATGAACTCGTTTCACTTATAGATTCACATTGTTAATATTTAAAGAGGCACACCCTTGAATAACAATTCAAACATTATATAACGCGAAATCAATAACAAATAACACTTCGAACCATAAATAGAAATAGGTGGATATAAAAGAAAATTCGTTTATGAAAAACTTCGTAACGTTTAAACGAGTCATCAATCGAATTTAATACACGGTTCAAGCCTTTACATGCTCACAACAATGCGAAGTGTCAAAAAGGTTCTACCTTTATTGACAACCGTCGAAGTTATTTAGAATAACGGATAATTCAAAACTATAGATTATTTTAAGAACTATAAATATAATTTTTCTGATTTGATGTGAGTAATAAAAAAATATTATTATCGCTCGACATGAGATAGCAGTTTTTTTTCAATAGCAAAACTATTTTCGATCAAAAACCTGATTCCATTTAAATAAACTCTTTTTGGTACTTTCTAGGATTAGGAATTCTTAGGACTACTTGGTTTCTTCGTTATTTTTATCGAGTACTTGATAAATATTTTCACACACAAATTTGTCAATCTGGCTTAGACAGAAAATTCAGGGAATAAATTTTAAAAAATAACAGTGATCAAGCTCTGGCTTTATAAAACCTTCGATGCGGACACAAATTTGGAATTGGATTCATGACCAAGTAAATGTTACGGGACAAGGAGCCACGACGCGGGGTTTGGGTCGCAGTACGAGAACCACCGGTGCGTAGTCGCACCGTGGGAACAAAATGCACCAAACACAAGGTCGAGCTTGGCGCAATAATAAGAGAGAGACGCGATCGGAGCCTGTAAGTCAGAGAAAATGGAAAGTTTACTTCATATCATGATTAAAAATAACTGGAGGTTAAGGGTAAATCCATCCAGGGTAAGAAAAAGTTTCATTATAGTATCCCTTTTCAATTTAACTCCTTAGTGTACAAAACGACCAGGTTTTTATTTTTTGCAAAAATTAACTTTGTACTGCATTTTAGAAATATTGACGGGGGTTTAGCGAGAAACATATTCAATCCTTTAGAATGTTCCTGACGGACTTTAATTGACTCGGCATTAATTGGTGACAAAAACTAATGAAAAATTTACCGAAAATAGACAAAATTTCTCGTTTGCGAAAGAATCAACATTGATGTATTTATCAAATAAATTCTGTATTCTAAAATTGTTGGCAGGGATTTTACACGGGAATATGCTAAAGATATATAAAATGAAGGATTGTATTAAAGTAAAGAAAAAGTTTCCATAATAGACAATTATCAAATTTTAACTGCTAAAGTGGTGCCATAAACTGGGCGTTGGCTTCTCAAAAAGATGAACTGTTTACACATGAAAATTCAACGACAATATCTGATGACGGTTTAGCAGAGAACATATTTACCAAAATGTTCCTTGTAAAAATGTTAGTCATCCCCCCACGTTTACGCCATATTTAGTTTCGAAAAATATAGAATTTGCCGTTAGGGTAAAGAACCTAAAACTTTTTTCAGGGAACATTGAATTGGAAATTTTTGAGGTAACCAAAGAAATTCCTCCAAACTCGGTTATTTCGTTTTTCATAACCTAAAATAAAAAAAAATGAAAAAACACTAAAGGTATCTCTCTCTTTTTTTTGCACAGATGCTACTTATTTTTTTGGGTAGAATCGTAAAAAATGTGCCTTGCATCAAGATTAGAATTTAAATTTACTATCGACTAGTGAATCACGTGGTGTAGCACCTGAAAATGTAGGTGACGCAAAAACTCGAATTCTTTTTAAAATCAATGATTTTATGGTACTTTAAAAGATGCGCAAGCATCGACTTTGTGGAACGGTATTGAGCCACTATGGTCTCAGATGACAAAGGTGGTGCTAAGCGATTCCCGTGATTTTGGTAGATGTAAAACGTAACTGGGAAAGATGAACTCTAATTTATATTTTGATCTCAAAAATCCGAATAAATAAGAAAAAATAAATTTAAAAACACATAATTAGACCATCAGATGCGAAAAAAAAAAAATTTTCCGAAAATTTATATTTTTCCCTTTTTCACCCCGGAAAACTTTCCTTTATTTTTTCGTTGTTTACTCTCCTAAATCTAAGTGCTGCCCGTGCCCAACAGTAGCAACCTTTTTATCGAACTTGCTCAATCCTCATCATGAATTTAATCAAAATTGACTCCGGATTGCATCAAAAAAGTAAAAAGGCGTGAATTAAGTATTTATATTATGTAGTTTCACCCGTCCATCCCAGCTGAATCATTGTTGTTAAAAAAAACATTGAAACCACGTAGAGCGTAACAACAAAATATTCGCACCCGTTACCCTAAAAGTGCATGACTGATTTCTATTTTAGATTATGATAACAAAGTAACTATCTGCCCCACTCAATCAACTTTTTCTCATAAACTCAGAAATAAGTTAGATTTTAAAGTGACTGACCACTGATTAAATCTTAGGGGGTGTAGGTCTTAAAATATAATAAAACCATAACACAATTTCAGTGCTAAGACCACTACACACTGCACATATTTTAAATGGGAGAAAAAATATGGGGTTTGAGTACATAAACTATGGATAAAGAAATACTCAAAACGATTGGCCAAGCCGTCGCTTATTGGACGCTTCCTTTTTTTTTAATTTAAGAGCGCTTTAACATAATATATTTTCAATTATACTGATTGGAGGTTTTGTCTTTTCCAGGTCGTGAAAATTCTTTTCGAAAACATGAATCTGAAATCTCGTTATAAAGTATAACACCTAAATAAAATTTCTATTATGAACCTATAAAACAAAAATCCATCATTTTTTAATTTGAAAATACTTGAAAATATTTGAAAAAATTTTCAGGAATTTTTGTTAATTTATTCGAAGATAAAACTAACTATCAGTAAAATAATCAGTAAGGTTCATTTTTAAATTATATAAGTACTTTTGTAAGAAGTTGAAACAAAATTGTATACTATCGTTCGCAAAGACTTGAAGGAGAACTAGGAAAAAAATAGAAAGTTTTGATAATTGAAAAGATCAATCTCTGGGGTATGTCACATAAATCATTCTCCATATTAACATTAACTATTTTCGCTTGAAAAAATTGTAATAGTTAATTCAAATTTTGTAACAAAAGCGGTAGAATGAGAGCATACTCCATATTACGATTCAGCACCTCCCACCGCTGATTGGTTGAACAATAACAATGTTTTACCAATCGTTAACTGTTGACTAATTCCCAGAAATGAAGCCTCAAATGATCTTGAATTAGACGGAAGAACATATTTTAACAACGGTCAGGAAATGGTAAGTTACCCACATACTCAGAAGTAATGAAAGTGACGTACTCAGCGGTGGCCAATCTGGCCACTGACTAAAAGAATCATAAGTTTCATAACCTAGTATAATCGTAGCCAGGAAAAATTATATAACCTATTAATTCCTAGCTCAACAATTATTTGATAGAAGAAAAAATTTCTTATATTTTTTCGTTTTTTTACGATATCATTTTTTCTCTTTTAAGACGATCGGTAAATAGAAAAATAATTGAACTAAAAAACATTATGAAAATGAAAAAAATCGAAGGAGTGGTGGCTCGAAAGAGAGGTAATCGATGCCATATACCCACATATTCTATTAAATTATAGAATAGACGAAGTTGGCGAAGTGGTTAGCGAGACCGACGTAACGTCTCGTGATCAAACCGGTCGATGCTGACCATATCCTCAAACATGGTATTTTTTTTTTTCTTATTTGAGTATGGCACCAGAACAAATGACTATCAGCAGAAACTACTACCTAAGTTCTCCAAATCAAAAATGCTAAGTAATACGGTTTGTAAGACATTCAAAACTTTTTTTTTATCAGATTATATTATAACACTAAAAGAAATAATTCGAATGGTCCACTAGATGTATTATTTCTGAAAGATTATATGATTGACTCCAATCTGCCCAATTTAAGGCATTTACGGGTGTGGTCGCAGATTTATTCGGAGGTTTTTCAAAAATAAGGGGCCACTAAAAAGTTACGTTTTTTAGATGAGAACAATGCAAGGCCACACTACATGATACAAAAAATGACGTGACTATAGGAACGTAAAAAAAGTTACAAGTAGTGATAGAGAGCAAAATAACCCATCTACTTGTGAGTAAGCTAATCATTAAACTACTTAAACATACTGTAAGTGAGTAAATGGCGAGAAAACATACAGTATCTTTGAAAAATTTTAAATGATATCTAATGAGGAATACGGGATTAATATTAATATTACATTTTAACGTGTTTTTTTTCTCTATATTTTTTTCACCAGATTTTAGAATCTGGAAAAGTAATATTTTATATAATAAAAAAATCCGACAGTACCTATTATAAATTTCATGCCCGCGCCACTAGACGCTTGTACAGGCAGGACTGACGAAATATTGTGGAAGATGCGAAGTGAAAATGATTCAAAATTCAAAAAAGATAAATCCAATATCTGAAAAAATTAATGAAATTTTGGCATTTTCAAACACAGCGGGGCCTGGTCGTAAAAAAACTGAGACAGAATTTAGCCATCCTTGTCCAATAAAATGTAATCATAAGTAACGGGATAAAAAAGTTCACATAAGGGAATATTGCCTAATAGAAAAATCTAAGTTTTGTAAATATCGAATCTGTAAACACATAAGTCGCATAGGCCAAATTATTTTTGAAAAAACACTGATTAATATTCTTACCATTATATGATTGTTAACAATTAATAAATTAATGTAAATACAAATGGGAGAAAAATGAATATCAAATTTAATAAGTATAAAAAGTATTGGAGTTCAAAAACACATAAATAACAAACTAAAACAGAATAACAGAAAATTTATTCGTAAAATTTTTTGTTTTCTGATGTCATTAGATGAAGAGGACAAGAAAGTGTTTTAAAATGTTAGCAAAAAGCATTCACAATTCGGCCCGCTGGTCAATTATCAATAAGTTTTAAAAGATCCGAGAGGTCGTAAAACCTCGACGTAAAACGTGGGAGAAAATAAATGTCAACGAAAGGAACAGAGGTAAAAATAACTAGTATGTGGACAAAATATAGGAGAACTGCGAAAAAGTACTAAAGTTTCGCGTAAACTCATAGAGGGAAGGCACGTACGATCGAAATTTTCAATCCTAACACGGATGCAGAGAAGGAGTACGTACCACCTGCACGTGGTGACAGAATACTATCACGATAAGTACTGAAGAATTAGTGTGCCTCCTATGACTATAGCACCGTCCAACAGGGACGTTCTTTTCGAAACCAAAAAAAACCTAGGGGGGGCACAAATGGTTCACATTATTTCGGGAGAAATAGAAGCATGGGAAGCTATCTAGTTTAACATGAAAAAGCTAGACCAATTCAGTTAGCTGAGTTTTCGGTCCTTTGGCCAGTATGATAAGAATGTCCGGAATATACTAAGGAAATTCACATAGAAATCCGAGAACCAAACTTAGAACGAGTGCAACTATACAATATCTGATGATATCGTTGAAGCATAAAAGACTTGACCACAGGTACAAGCAATAGTCGCTCCATTAGACGGNACGTGTAATACAGCCACATATGAGATTTGATTTTTTGAATTTTAGCTGCTTATTTAGCGTAGGTTTCATTTGAGTGATCATCAGACCTTCAAATGCTACTCGCTCATGGTAATTAGGCAGATTTTTAGATAGAGCAGTAAAATGTTCATAAAGATGAGATCGCAATTGAGTCCGATTCGGATCTTTAATAACCCAATTTCGAGACCCACTAAGCGAAATTACTCTGATGCAATTTCTGCGAAATATTTCTCATTCGAAAAAAAAACCTGTATCGAAAATGATTATAATAAATCGAAAGCTCTACAAATAAATTAGTTTTACTAAAAAAAGCATTTATATCATATCTCAAAAACCAATGAACATATATTCTAGAATCATGAAAACGCTTAAATTTCAAATTGAAACGAAATTTTCTCATAAACGATTCGATCGATTTTTTAAACTTTGTATTAGTCAGATAAGCATGTCTTTTTCATTTCTGGTAAATAGTTTTTCTCGAAATCTGCTCCTATAAATAAAAAATTGCATTTTAGTTAAACCGGAACTCAATTTTTGGATTTTCTAGGAAATTATTTTCATCCGATTGAACTGCAAGTACTCTCAAATTAAGGGGGTGGTCATGTCTGATTTGCAATTTTGCAGAGCTATTTCAGGAAAATCTGAACCTTGTGCAATTATTCCAAAAATGCCAATTTGTAACGCTATCCTTAATCTTGCGAAAAAGTACATTACAAATTATTTACGATCATTACACCAATAGGTACAGTATCGTTACAAGAGGACATTTTCAAAACTGCAAAAACTATCTCCTCCCAGACGGTATATCAAATTGAGCTCCAATTTTCACAGACCACGTAACGGTAGTATGTCAATCTTTTCTCACGGGCTTTTTTTGAGTCCGGCGACGGAACAATTCTAGAACGCCAAATAACCGACNTTATCAAGTATTCCTAAGAACAATTGTAAGAGACTCTCACGGGCGTTTTTTGCAATTTCCAGCTGAAACTTGAGATATGATGTTTTTAGTCATTTTCGAAAAAATTTCGAAAAAAAAAATGCTTCGATTTTTTCGAAAGTAGGCTCGAAAGAAAGCCAGTGAAACACTGATTAGAAAGTTGTCTTACGTCACGTCGATATTTCGAAGTTTTAGTGGTCAAATTCGAGCAAACGTTATTTTTAAACTTCATTTTTTAAAAAATACTTAAGTTTTTCTAAAGAAAAAAATCGAAAAAATGCGAAAATTTCAAAAACAAAATGTTTGATGATTTGGTTGAAATGACCCAAAATCCAGAAACACTACCTGTATATACTGATGATACAATTGAAACTAACATCTCAGAAAATTTGAAAAAAAAACTTCTTCTAATAGATTTATTAAACATGAATGAACTTCTTTCTCAATTTATACTGGCTTGTCCAAAATGTTTTTCTGAAAATCTTAAATTGGAAACTTGTGAAAAAATTCAAGGTATTAGAGAAAAAATTTGTATAAAATGTGATTGTGGGTTTCAGGCATTTCAATGGTTGCTTCCGGAAGCAACAAATCTAGCTTTGCAATGCTAAAAATTTTTGAAAAATTAGATCCGTTGAACCCAAAATTTATCACTTCAGATGGGGATATTCATATTAAAAATGGAATCGAAGGATTTCAGTGGTCTGGAGATACTC